>JAUFNR010000296.1:0-48841 GCA_031216915.1 Pictodentalium vernedei | reverse complement strand
ACTTACCAAGTTCAAGTTTGTCAAGTTGAGCTACAGTGTCATTGACACTTTCATTTGACTTTGATTGGTGGATTTTGAAAAATCTTCTCCTCTGAAACCACAGGGCCATATGTTTTGAAACTTTGCATGGTTGATGACTGGGACACCCTCTACCAATGTTCCTCATTTGATGTTGATCGTGTTGCAAACATGGCCACAATTGCGGCTTATAGTTACTATAGAAACACTATGGGAAATCACATTTTCATCTTCTCTTTGGAACTACTGAGCCGACATGAACCAAACTTGGCAGGAATGGTCTATAGGAGGTCCTCTACAAATGATCCTCATTTTGTTCCCTTTGGTTGGAAAATATGGCCACCAGAGACATTCTCCGATTCTGATTGATGGATTTTGCAAAAATATTCCCCCCCTGAAACTTCAAAGTCAGATGTTTTGAAACTTCACATGATTGAGGACTGGGACACCTTCTACCAGTGATTCTCATGTAATGTTGCAAAATGGCCTCAATTGCAGCTCAAGTTACCATGGAAAGCCTATGGGAAATCACTTTTTTATATGTAGTTCCAGGCGAGCGATTACAGGCTCTTTTAGTTATTTTCACACAATGATATATTTTTCCACTATTACCCAATGGTCCAGACTTAGCTGGTGGTAACTCCAAAATATCAAGGTCCAAACACAAATTCCCCCCCCCACCCCCCCCCCCCCCCCCCATATCCCCAAAATTTAAAATTTGCATGCAAAACCGAAAGTTAGAAGTCCTATCTGGCCCTCCATACATTTACTCTCTGCGCATGTGCAGATGCCAGGAAGGACCGGAATTGGTGCCAACATCATTCTTCGTTTGGCCATCAGTCAGATAACAATAAACTGACTTCTGTGCTTTTAAATCTCAGTTTATAATGATGCCAGATGCAAATCAATGGTTAATTTGGTGGATCCAAGGGCACCACTGGATGAAGGAAGGAAGAAACGGTGGTTTGAAACGTTCAGGGCTGTAACTTTATAATATTTGTAAAAATTATTTCATGTTCCCCAATTTCGGGACAAGGGCCTGACGTCATCATTATTGCTAATGATTTTTCCACTGTTTGTTAAGTGTTCCTTCCCTATCCTTCCTTGAAGCCCCCAGTTAAACTCCCAAGCTTTTTGGCTTGTTTTATTGAAATTTTTTTAATAAAATTTCTTGGGAGGTTAACATGTTACACAGAATGTTTATTCTGTATATCCCCATGGTTACGTCCTCACCCTTGGGGTGCTTAGGCATTTTGGTCATGCATAATACATCCGATGTATCGTTTTTTCTTCTGATGAAGATCTTGCTTTACATCGGATAATTCAAAATCTGTTACTGACTCCAGGTCGTTTTGCCTGAGGTCTTGTTTCCGTTTTTCATTCTGACGCTGTTTACATTGACAATGCTCTATTTATATATGTAGTTTCCTATTTATTATTATGGTAGGACTGTTGTAAAATACATTAAATATTCTGGTAGTGTAGCAATTAATTTTTTGGGAAGAAAATAATTTTTGTCCACACTTGGGCTCTATATCGGGATACATTTGGGCACATCGTTCCCTTTGGGAACTTGGGCTCTTGTCAAAATTTTTCTAAAAAATTTTTTGTATAAATTATTTTTTGATTTATATTTTGAATGTTATTTGTTATGTATCTTTTTATAATATTTAATGTGGAGTTGGTGGGAGTACGATCGACTTTATTTTGCTTCATCATGATGGTGTATTGCTCAATGCAAGGCAAGGAAGCCTTTCCTCTGATTTACATGTTGGTTACCTTGCTTGTAGTTGATGTACTCCCACTAATTCTTGCTCAACATGTGTCACATGGGATGACAAACATTGGATACGGGTGTCACGGTATGCTGTTAGAGGTGAGAGGCCACTGCCGGTCCTCTCGCCAAAAAGTGGCTCCAGTTTTTTAGTTTCTATTTACAGAGGAACAAGAACATGGTGATGTTTACGTGATGCCGTCAGAGAGTGTGCTTCCATTGTCGCATTTAGATAGTCAATCAGAGCTAGCGGCTAAAGTACTCATGTATATTAGACAGGGCAATAAACCACAGCGTAGTTTCAGCTCCTTGTCGCCAGCTAGCTTGACCGGTGAAGCGGTTACTCAGTCCGTGGGTACTGTGATGCCAGGTGTGTCCGTTGTGGTTGAGGAGAGTAGAAAGGGTAGAGCAAGCACTCTAAAATAATAACAGGCTCACCCTGCGATGACGGAGAGGAAGAAGCCGGCAAGTTCAGCGGGAAGCTCGGCGAGATCTGAAGGACCGCGAGCAAGAGAGCCCCCTCTCTTTCATAGAAACATCTGGGGCCAGATGTTGTGGTTCGGAAATTGCATCAGTTGGAGCATACATCCACGCCTCCCATCCGGGACGGTCTGCTCAGTTCACAGCTGGGGTCGGCTATAGTTACGGCTTCTTCAGCATCTACCAAGCACACACGACCGCACCTTGGCTACGTGACTTCTGATATCCAGCCTGCATCACCAAGAAGGTCCATTCTTTGTCAAAGAAGTCACACCATACAGTAGCCAAGGAGACGAGGCCTCATTCATCGGGATGTCCGCTGAAAAGAGCCACCTGGATACACTGTCGCAGATTGTGCAGCTCATCCCAGCATCCCAGCAAGTGCAGAAGCAGCCGACAGCAGTCTCAGAACCTGAGCTGTCGGATGGTGGTGGGTCGGTCCAGTCATCTGCGCGTTCAGATGCCGATGACTGTGAGTATAATCTGATTCAGTCGGATGGTGAAAGGGATTTGGAGGAGAATTATCCTTCCCTTTCGGAACAACACAGGGTGGCGATGGATCTAATGCATCAATACTTCCCTGAGTTCGTTCCTGAGAATCAGAATGCTTCGGCCGCTCGGAAGTAGCACTATTCAGTAGCTAAGAGACGAGGCCTCATATATCGGGACGTCCGGAGAAAAGAGCTGTCTCGGTCTCACTGTCCCAGGAAGCAGCCGGTGGCCAGAACAGAAGACCGCTGCTCCTCATGCCTCCGTGACGGATTGCTGTCGCAGATGGCGCAGCTCATTGCAGCATCCCAGCAAGTGCAGAAGCAGCCGACGGCAGTCTCAGAACCTGAGCTGTCGGGACGGTGCTGGGTCGATCCAGTCATCTGCAAGTTCAGATGCCGCTGACCATGATTTTCAGCTGATTCAGACGAATGACGAAAGGGATACGGAGGGGGATTACCCTTTCCCTTCAGAACAACACATGGTTGCGATGGATTTAATCCATCAACACTACCCTGAATTTGTTCCAGCGAATCAGAATGCTGTGACTACTTGCAAGAAACTGCTAGCATTGTTGGATGCTGACTTCATCCGGAAAACGAGAAGGTCATATCTTTTCCGGTTAAGTCTAGACAAGTGTCTCAGGCCTTAGGCCATTTAGATGATGCCATATTCAACTTTCCAGTGGGAAGAAGTAAGGCGGTTTCTTGTCATCATCTTCCGTAATTTTACCGACTGTTGAACTACGTTCATTTATAACAGTCGGGGAAAATGTATAGAGAGTTCCTCTTCATTTGAATGAGCAGGCTAAGGACCTAGTTATGGCCTTACCTTCATCATTCACTATTCGCTCAGACACAATTGACATAGCAATTTCTTCATTCAGAGCAAATTTATACTCACTGTATTTCGCAGATCACCTTTAGGAACTGTGACGCAATGTCTCTATGGAAAGGAATTTGAGGACGTTTGTATCTCATTTACAGTCCTTTCCAGGGCTATTATATTTATCACGTATAACTCTTAACAATTGCTAATTTGGAGTTAATCAGACGTGACAGAGCCCTTACGTCATCATCTTTAATAGATGACAAGGTGAAAAACTCTATATGGGTCGCTCCGGTATCTGGACACTAACTTTTCGATGATAAGCTTTCATTGGTTTATGACCAAGCTACAAAGAAAGCATCAATGCTCTGCTCCTTAAGTCGGCATCTAATCGACCCGCAATAGCAGAAAAGAGTAAGGGAGGACATCCTAGACAGAAAATCGTCTAAAAAGGACTCCTTGCGAGGGTATAGGTAACCCTCCTATAATTACTCTAGGGATTGTCATACAGCGACTCGGATAGGGTGCATAGGTCTGATCGAGACTACCGGTCAGACGCCCCTAAGCCATTGGGTCGAGACTCTTCGAAAAGGAGACATAGTTTCTCCTTCTGTAGGCCTCGCACGTACTACAGGTGAGGGTTAGGACCTCTATTGCTTAGCAGTTGACGGATGGTTATCAAGATTCGCATCAAACTGGATAATTATTACAGAAAACCAGTAGGCGAGAAGTGTGGTCTCGGACGGCCTACGGCTATCTTTCCAAGAGAAACCACCACTAACTTAATGTCCGTGATGGACTATGCTTCCATCAAATCCTTGCATAAGAGTCTCTCCAATCGGAGGTAAAGGTTCTCTTGACAATGAAAGTAATAGAGGTCGTCAAGATTCTGTAGGATTCTACAGTCACCTGTTACTTGTACCGAAGCCAGAGAGATCGTTCTGACCGATAACAGACTGGAGCTGGATAACAAGTTTATCATAGCTCTAAAAGTTTATTTATGGTAATCATTTAGTCGGTAAAGGCAAGTGATCGACTATGTGGCAAGCATAGATCTAAGGATCCGTTCTTTCATGTCCTGTTATATCCGGCATTCAGAAAGTACCTATGGTTCGTCGTCCAAGGCATAGTATTTCAGTTCCGATTGATGTGCTTCGGTCTGAATCTAGCACCCTGGGCTTTCACTTGAATAATGAACTTGGTAATGTCTCACAACAATCTGGTTCGTCTGCTGTTACCCAGAGCGAAACTAGTCAGTTGTTAGGCTCGCTTTTGTCTACTCTCAGATGCATTAACAGTGAGAAATTTTATGCGACTGATGGGGTTGTGCGGGGCAGCTACGCATCTAATTCCAATGGGTCACTTATGCACACTTCCCCTCCACTCAGAACTGGAGTGTGAAGACGCATTCGCTCAAGTCCAGTATTGTTTTAACGGATCTAGTAAACAAAAAGTCCATATTTGGGCAAATATTCAGTGGTTAACTCAAAGAGTTCCGCTGCTACTGCCAGATCTGGCTTTCAAGATTATGATGGATGTGAGTCAATAGGTGGGGGCACGACCCTGAGTCCGACAGACTCAAAATGCAGGGGTCTTGGACCCTCGGTTCCTGGAGAAACACATAAACATCAAAGAATGATGTCAGTATTATTAGCGCTACATCAGTGGATTCACATTATTTGCGGATACGCATGTTCAGATATTGTTGGACAACTCGATAGTGGTAGCATACATCAGGAACCAGGGCAGCACCCATTCATTTCCGTTATGATAACTAACGGAGAAGATTTTTCTATTTCGTCATGTGTATGTTTTCTCTTAAGAGATCGTTCAGTGTGGCTCAATTGGGCATGTGTATGTTATATTTTATATCACCGGTTGTCGACGTATCTGTGTACGCCGTCTGCGGTGTACGTTATATAGCGGGCAATATTAATTACCAGGATCATCACTATAGCCTTAACTTCTGAAGTGGCATTAAGCGCCTTCTATTAATCATGAATTAATACCTGAGTGCCTGTTCGACGATTATTTATATTGTTTTTTGGTACCACTCTTATTGATTCTAGAGCTCTCCCATATTTCTTTTGAAGGTTGATTTTTACCTCTTCTCTGGCTTAATGGGTATGTAACTATGAAGGAAGCTGTTCTATCTGTAATTATATCCTGCATACAGCTGAAGTGTTATTTTATGGCGTGTGTTTGTGGGGGATTTTCTCTCATTCTCGGGTATGCCATCCTAATTTTTGGGTTCTTAGTCTGGATTAGCCTTAAAAATTAGGAACTTGTTACATCCTAATTAGCATTGTCTTCATGCTTAGAACAAGGAATTACTTAAATTGGGCTCCTTATTTAGGATATGTCTCCTCTATTACTGTATAGAGAGACATACATATATTTCCTAATTATTCTAATTTCCTTTCATCTTGGATTGCAGGATTGGAACTGTTTCGGAAGTCCTAGACCCTCCACCCTTTTTACGATTCAGCTAAGTCTGGGCCATTGGGTTATAGTGGAAAAATATTGTAAATTCGAAGTAATTTGTATATTTTTCATACTTACTAATGGCCTCTTTTACAAAGAATGATGTTGGTGCCAATTCCGGTCACTTCCTGGCATCGGCGCATGCATGGAGAGTAAATGTATGGAGGGCCAGTTAGGACCTCTAATTTTTGGTTTTGCATGCAAATTTGGTGGATTGGGGGGGGGGGGGCAAAATTTGTGTTTGGCCCTCGATATTTTGGAGTTAGCACCAGCTTAGTCTGGGCCATTGGTATGTATGAAAAATATACAAATTACTTTGAATTTATAATTTTCCTGACTGGAGGGAGGGGGAGGTGTCACACTTAATTATTATTTGCACATATGCTGGGGGGAGGGAAAGGTATCAACACGCTTATTATTTTCACACAAATGTCAATCATAAATTATTTAACATTTATTGTTCATTCTAGCATTCTCTGAGCGAAGATGTCGTTTTCTTCCAAATAACACCATTTCATGTGATCATCAAATTTATGTGGATCCAGATGCATGGAAGAATCATAAGGTTAAAATTGATGAGATGATTAAAGAATATAGAAAGCTTCTAGATGATCTACGGGTGAGAATCTTATAACAATCTAATATATGAAAAGAATAGACATTTTTGTAGACCACCTTTTGCTTTTCTGACAGCATTTATGCCAGAAATTGCTGCATTGAACCTTAGTATTTGCTTTGAAGCAACGTTCTCAACATGTTTGGGGCTTCATAGATTTCAATTTTTCGACAAAATTAACGAAAAAACATGAGAATTCCTACCAAAAGTAGGAAGTATTTTATTTCGCATTTACAAAATTATTGCCTCAAAAATCTGCGTATGTCAGTGTCACATCACTCTTCTTTGAGACAATTGATTTGTATTTGAAAAATTTGACACTCTTTTGTATGGTGTAGTATTGAGAAGCTGTTTGTGGTAAAAATATAAAAATACAATTTAGTCCCACACTATTCATGGTCTATGCTGGTTGTTTGCTGCAGTATTGAAAAGCTGTTTGTGGTAATAATATAAAAATACAATTTAGTCCCACAATGTTCCTAGTCTATGCTTGTATTATGGTGTACTATTGAGAAGCTGTTTGTGGTGAAAATATAAAAATACAATTTAGTCCCACACTATTCATGGTCTATGCTGGTTGTTTGCTGTAGTATTGAAAAGCTATTTGTGGTAATAATATAAAAATACAATTTAGTCCCACACTGTTCCTGATCTATGCTGGGAGTATGATTTACTATGGAGATGCTATTTGTGGTATTAATATAAAAATACAATTTAGTCCCACAGTGTTCCTGGTCTATGCTGGTAGTATGATGTACTATGGAGAAGCTATTTGTGGTATTAATATAAAAATACAATTTAGTCCCACAGTGTTCCTGGTCTATGCTGGTAGTATGATGTACTATGGAGAAGCTATTCGTGGTATTAATATAAAAATACAATTTAGTCCCACACTGTTCCTGGTCTATGCTTGTAGTATGATGTACTATGGAGAAGCTGTTTGTGGTATTAATATAAAAATACAATTTAGTCCCACAGTGTTCCTGGTCTATGCTGGTAGTATGATGTACTATGGAGAAGCTATTTGTGGTATTAATATAAAAATACAATTTAGTCCCACACTGTTCCTGGTCTATGCTTGTAGTATGATGTACTATGGAGAAGCTGTTTGTGGTATTAATATAAAAATACAATTTAGTCCTGCACTGTTCCTGGTCTATGCTGGTAGTATGATGTACTATGGAGAAGCTATTTGTGGTATTAATATAAAAATATAATTTAGTCCTACACTGTTCCTGGTCTATGCCAGTAGTATGATGTACTATGGAGAAGCTATTTGTGGTATTAATATAAAAATACAATTTAGTCCCACACTGTTCATGGTCTATGCTTGTAGTATGGTGTAGTATTGAGAAGCTGTTTGTGGTAATAATATAAAAATACAATTTAGTCCCACACTGTTCCTGGTCTATGCTTGTATTATGGTGTAGTATTGAGAAGCTGTATGTGGTGATAATATAAAAATACAATTTAGTCCCACACTGTTCATGGTCTATGCTTGTAGAATGGTGTAGTATTGAGAAGCTGTTTGTGGTAATAATATAAAAATACAATTTAGTCCCACACTGTCCCTGGTCTATGCTTGTAGTATGGTGTAGTATTGAGAAGCTATTTGTGGTATTAATATAAAAATACAGTTTAGTCCCACACTGTTCCTGGTCTATGCTGGTTGTTTGCTGTAGTATTGAAAAGCTATTTGTGGTAATAATATAAAAATACAATTTAGTCCCACACTGTTCCTGGTCTATGCTGGTAGTATGATGTACTATGGAGAAGCTATTTGTGGTATTAATATAAAAATACAATTTAGTCCCACACTGTTCCTGGTCTATGCTGGTAGTATGATGTACTATGGAGAAGCTATTTGTGGTATTAATATAAAAATACAATTTAGTTACACGGTGTTCCTGGTCTATCCTGGTAGTATGATGTACTATGGAGAAGCTATTTGTGGTATTAATATAAAAATACAATTTAGTCCCACAGTGTTCCTGGTCTATGCTGGTAGTATGATGTACTATGGAGAACCTATTTGTGCTATTAATATAAAAATACAATTTAGTCCTGCACTGTTCCTGGTCTGTGCTGGTAGTAGGGTGTGGTATTGAAAAGCTGTTTGTGGTAATAATATAAAAATACAATTTAGTCCCACACTGTTCCTGGTCTATGCTTGTAGTATGGTGTAGTATTGAGAAGCTGTTTGTGGTAATAATATATAAATACAATTAGTCCCACACTGTTCCTGGTCTGTGCTTGTAGTATGGTGTAGTATTGAGAAGCTGTTTTTGGTAATAATATTAAAATACAATTTAGTCCTGCACTGGTCCTGGTCTATGCTGGTAGTATGGTGTAGTATCGAAAAGCTGTTTGTGGTAATAATATAAAAATTCAATTTAGTCCCACACTCTTCCTGGTCTATGCTAGTAGTATGATGTACTATGGAGAAGCTGTTTGTGGTAATAATATAAATATACAATTTAGTCTTGCACTGTTCCTGGTCTATGCTGGTAGTATGGTGTAGTATTGTAAAGCTGTTTGTGGTAATAATATAAAAATACAATTTAGTCCCACACTGTTCCTGGTCTATGCTTGTAGTATGGTGTAGTATTGAGAAGCTGTTTGTGGAAATAATATAAAAATACAATTTAGTCCCACACTGTTCATGGTCTATGCTTGTAGCATGGTGTAGTATTGAGAAGCTGTTTGTGGTAATAATATAAAAATACAATTTAGTCCCACACTATTCATGGTCTATGCTGGTTGTTTGCTGTAGTATTGAAAAGCTGTTTGTGGTAATACTATAAAAATACAATTTAGTCCCACACTGTTCCTGGTCTATGCTGGTAGTATGATGTACTATGGAGAAGCTATTCGTAGTATTAATATAAAACTACAATTTAGTCCCACACTGTTCCTGGTCTATGCTTGTATTATGGTGTAGTATTGAGAAGCTGTTTGTGGTAATAATATAAAAATACAATTTAGTCCTGCACTGTTCCTGGTCTATGCTGGTAGTATGATGTACTGTGAAGTTATTTGTGGTATTAATATAAAAATACAATTTAGTCCCACACTGCTCCTGGTCTATGCTGGTAGTATGATATACTATGGAGAAGCTATTTGTGGTATTAATATAAAAATACAATTTAGTCCCTCTCTGTTCCTGATCTATGCTGGTAGTATGATGTACTGTGGAGAAGCTATTAGTGGTATTAATATAAAAATACAATTTAGTCCTACACTTTTCCTGGTCTATGCTGGTAGTATGGCATAGGCCATGAATAGTGTGTGACTGAATTGTATTTTTAGCTCATCTTGACAAAGTCAAGCTGAGCTAATCTAATCGCTTCCCGTCCGTCGTCCGTCGTCTGTCGTCCGTCAACACCATGTTTTGGTCTTCTCCTCCAAAGCCACTGGGCCAATTCAAGTGAAAGTTTGTGTGAGTGATGGTCCCAAAGGGGCATTTCATTTTTGTTCAACTCAGCATGCCCAGCCCCATAGGGAGGGAGTGGGGGAAAATGCTCCAAAATATTTTCAAAATCTTCTTCTCAAGAACCAGGTGTGTACAATGACTTGATATTTGCTATGGAGCTTCCATATGAGGTGTAGAATCAAGTTTGTTCAAACGAAGTTCGTAAAGTAATATTTGGCTTTGTAATAGGAGGGGTAAGATTTTTGGCCCCGCCCAAAATTTCTATTTTCTGAACCGATGGTCCGGTATGAACCAAATTTGGTTTGTGATCGTATTGGGTCATAAGTACTTGACCCATGCAAAAAAAAAAATTCCTGCATCCCCATGGGAACCCTGGGAGCTAAAAATAGAAATATTTTCAAACGCCCATTTTTCCCAAACCCCACGGAACAGAGAGCTTTTATTTGGTATGAAGTATCCTTACAACCAGTAGAATTGAATGGTAAAAAAAAATTGCCATCGGTTATGTTAGGGTGTTCTGTAATGGGCATCGAAAAAATGCTGAGTCAGCATATTTGCAAAAATTTTAAAAAATCTTTTCTCCAGAACCAATCATCAGAATCTTTTGATATTTGGTATACAGCATTCATAGGGGGGTCAGATAAAAGTTTGTAGAAATAAAGCTCATTGGTTCATATTTGGGCTCTCTACAGGAGCCCGAAGTTTTAACATAGGGTAATATGGGGAATATTCTTTAAAAATCTTCTTCTTCAGAACCACCAGTCAAAATCTTTTAATATTTGGTGCACATCATTGTTATGAGGGTCAGATTCTAGATTGTTCAAACCAAGTCCCTAGGTTAATATTTGGCCTTCCTACGGAAGCCCAAATTTTATCTTTGTTCAATATGGAGGGTAATTTAAAAAAATCTTCTTCTTCAGATCCATCAGTCAGAATGCTTTGATATTTGGTATGCAACATCTCTATGGGGGTCAGATTCAAGTTTGTTCAAATCAAATTCCTAGGTATATATTTGGGCTCACTATGGTAGCCCAAATTTTTTCTTAGTGCAATATGAGAAAATTTCTTTAAAAATCTTCTTCTTCAGATCCACCAGTCGGAATGCTTTTATATTTGGTATACAACATCTCTAGGGGGGTCAGATTCCAGGTTGTTCAATTCGTGTGCCTAGGTTAATATTTGGGCTCCATATGGGAACATGAAATTTAACTTAGTACAATATGAGGAAATTTCTTCAAAAATCTTCTTCAGATTCACTTGTCAGAATGCTTTCACATTTGGTATACAACATCTCTAGGGGGGTCAGATTCAAGTTTGTTCAAATCGGATCCATAGGTCAATATTTGGGCCCGCTATGGTAGCCCAAATTTGAACTTAGTGCAATTCGAAGAAATTTCTTTACAATTTCTCTTCTTCAGATCCAACAGTCAGAATGCTTTCATATTCGGTACGCAACATCTCTAGGGAAGTCAGATTTAACTGTGTTCAAATCAAGAGCCTGGGTTAATATTTGGGCTCTCTATGGGAGCCGGAATTGGCCATTTTGCTGAAGAATTAAAAATTTTGTATTCAGTACCCTCTAGAGGTACTAAGATTAATCCACATAGGTTGTATCAAGGGGCTTCATAGGGGAGCTCTACATTTTACTTATGATCAACTGAAGAAAAGGCATGATGCCCAGATTATTTTTGTCACTCCTGAGGGACTCAAGGATTGACAGTGTAGCCTATGGAGATGGCTTGCTTAATGTAGACTCATTCTTGGACTCTGTTTAAATTGTGTTCTGTACAAGATGAGCGCTTCAGGCCCCGTGGGGCCTCTTGTTTATATTATTACCACAAATAGCTTCTCCATAGTACATTGTATTTTTGTATTAATATAAAAATTCAATTTAGTCCCACACTATTCCTGGTCTACGCTAGTAGTATGATGTACTATGGAGAAGCTGTTTGTGGTAATAATATAAAAATACAATTTAGTCCTGCACTGTTCCTGGTCTATGCTGGTAGTATGATGGTGTAGTAGTGAGAAGCTGTTTGTGGTAATAATATAAAAATACAATTTAGTCCCACACTATTCATGGTCTATGCTGGTTGTTTGCTGTAGTATTGAAAAGCTGTTTGTGGTAATAATATAAAAATACAATTTAGTCCCACGCTGTTCCTGGTCTATGCTGGTAGTATGATGTACTATGGAGAAGCTATTTGTGGTATTAATATAAAAATACAATTTAGTCCCACACTGTTCCTGGTCTATGCTGGTAGTATGATGTACTATGGACAAGCTATTTGTGGTATTAATATAAAAATACAATTTAGTCACACAGTGTTCCTGGTCTATGCTGGTAGTATGATGTACTATGGAGAAGCTATTAGTGGTATTAATATAAAAATACAATTTAGTCCTACACTTTTCCTGGTCTATGCTGGTAGTATTGTGTAGTATTGAAAAGCTGTTTGTGGTAATAATATAAAAATACAATTTAGTCCTGCACTGTTCCTGGTCTATGCTGATAGTATGATGTACTATGGAGAAGCTATTTGTGGTATTAATCATATAGTACATCATACTACAGGTATTAATATAAAAATACAATTTAGTCCCACGCTGTTCCTGGTCTATGCTGGTAGTATGATGTACTATGGAGAAGCTATTTGTGGTATTAATATAAAAATACAATTTACTCCCACACTGTTCCTGATCTATGCTGGTAGTATGATGTACTATGGAGAAGCTATTTGTGGTATTAATATAAAAATACAATTTAGTCCCACACTGTTCCTGATCTATGCTGGTAGTATGATGTACTATGGAGAAGCTATTTGTGGTATTAATATAAAAATACAATTTACTCCCACACTGTTCCTGATCTATGCTGGTAGTATGATGTACTATGGAGAAGCTATTTGTGGTATTAATATAAAAATACAATTTAGTCCCACACTGTTCCTGATCTATGCTGGTAGTATGATGTACTATGGAGAAGCTATTTGTGGTATTGATATAAAAATACAATTTAGTCCCACACTGTTCCTGATCTATGCTGGTAGTATGATGTACTATGGAGAAGCTATTTGTGGTATTAATATAAAAATACAATTTAGTCCTACACTTTTCCTGGTCTATGCTGGTAGTATGATGTACTATGGAGAAGCTATTTGTGGTATTAATATAAAAATACAATTTAGTCCCACACTGTTCCTGGTCTATGCTGGTAGTATGATGTACTATGGAGAAGCTATTTGTGGTATTAATATAAAAATACAATTTAGTCCCACACTGTTCCTGATCTATGCTGGTAGTATGATGTACTATGGAGAAGCTATTTGTGGTATTGATATAAAAATACAATTTAGTCCCACAATGTTCCTGGTCTATGCTGGTAGTATGATGTACTAGGGAGAAGCTATTAGTGGTATTAATATAAAAATACAATTTAGTCCTGCACTGTTCCTGGTCTATGCTGGTAGTATGGTGTAGTATTGAAAAGCTGTTTGTGGTATTAATATAAAAATACAATTTAGTCCTACACTTTTCCTGGTCTATGCTGGTAGTATGATGTACTATGGAGAAGCTATTTGTGGTATTAATATAAAAATACAGTTTAGTCCCACACTGTTCCTGGTCTATGCTGGTAGTATGATGTACTATGCAGAAGCTATTAGTGGTATTAATATAAAAATTCAATTTAGTCCCACACTATTCCTGGTCTTTGCTAGTAGTATTATGTACTATGGAGAAGCTGTTTGTGGTAATAATATAAAAATACAATTTAGTCCTGCACTGTTCCTGGTCTATGCTGGTAGTATGGTGGAGTAGTAGTGAGAAGCTGTTTGTGGTAATAATATAAAAATGCAATTTAGTCCCACACTGTTCATGGTCTATGCTTGTAGCATGGTGTAGTAGTGAGAAGCTGTTTGTGGAAATAATATTAAAATACAATTTAGTCCCACACTATTCATGGTCTATGCTGGTTGTTTGCTGTAGAATTGAAAAGCTGTTTGTGGTAATAATATACAAATACAATTTAGTCCCCCCCACACTGTTCCTGGTCTATGCTAGTAGTATGATGTACTATGGAGAAGCTATTTGTGGTATTAATATAAAAATACAATTTAGTCCTACACTGTTCCTGGTCTATGCTGGTAGTATGATGTACTATGGAGAAACTATTTGTGGTATTAATATAAAAATACAATTTAGTCCCTCATTGTTCCTGGTCTATGCTTGTAGTATGGTGTAGTATTGAGAAGCTGTTTGTGGTAATAATATAAAAATACAATTTAGTCCCACACTGTTCCTGGTCTATGCTGGTAGTATGATGTACTATGGAGAAGCTATTTGTGGTATTAATGTAAAAATACAATTTAGTCCCACCCTGTTCCTTGTCTATGCTTGTAGTATGGTGTAGTATTGGGAAGCTGTTTGTGGTAATAATATAAAAATACAATATAGTCCCACACTGTTTCTGGTCTATGCTAGTAGTATGATGTACTATGGAGAAGCTATTTGTGGTATTAATATAAAAATACTATTTAGCCCCACACTATTCATGGCCTATGCTGGTAGTATGGTGTAGTAGTGAGAAGCTGTTTGTGGTAATAATATAAAAATACAATTTAGTCCCACACTGTTCCTGGTCTATGCTTGTAGTATGGTGTAGTATTGAGAAGCTGTTTATGGTAATGATATAAAAATACAATTTAGTCCCACACTATTCATGGCCTATGCTGGTAGTATGCTGTAGTAGTGAGAAGCTGTTTGTGGTAATAATATAAAAATACAATTTAGTCCTGCACTGTTCCTGGTCTATGCTTGTAGTATGGTGTAGTATTGAAAAGCTGTTTATGGTAATAATATAAAAATACAATTTAGTCCCACACTGTTCCTGGACTATACTGGTATTATGGTGTAGCATTGAGAAGCTATTTGTGGTAATAATGTAAAAATACAATTTAGTCCCACACTGTTCATGGTCTATGCTGGTATTTTGGTGGTATTGAGAAGCTATTTGTGGTAGTAATATAAAATAGTATTTAGTCTCACACTGTTCCATGTCTATGCTGGTAGTATGTTGTAGTGTTGAGCAGCTATTTGTGGTAATAATATAAAAATACAATCTAGTCCCACACTGTCCATGGTTGATGCTGGTTGTTTGGTGTAGTATTGAGCAGCTATTTGTGGTAATGATATAATAATACAATTCAGTCCCACACTATGCGTTGTCTTTGCTGGTAGTATGGTTGTAGTATTGAGAAGCTGTTTGTGGAAATAATATAAAAATACAATCTAGTCCCACACTGTCCATGGTTGATGCTGGTTGTTTGGTGTAGTATTGAGAAGAATATAAAAATACAATTTAGTCCCACACTGTTCATGGTCCTTGCTGGTAGTATGGTGTGGTTTTGAGAAGCAGTTTTGTGATAAAACTATAAAAATACACACTGTCCATGGTCTTTGCTGGTTGTATAGTCTTGAGCAGCTATTTGGTAATAATATACTACTCAAAGTTTGCTGAGCACCAAGTACATCCAACTACCTGGTTTACGTTTTAGTTGAAATATTGTTATGAAAAGTGTATATACTTTTTATTTAATTATATCTTTAATTATTTAAGTACAGAAACTAGGATTTTATTTGTGTTTGACATTATGTTTTAGCTTTTGAATATGATAACCATGGAAAATGGATATTTTTGGTAAAAGAGGAAATTTTTCAATATGCCAAAAAGTTGACGAAGCGAACTGGTATGGCTTCAATATTGAGTATGAGGCCCATTCCTGTTAATTACAGATTGACAATGCCTTCTCATGCTCCCAATCAGGTTCCTAGTGGTCCTTTGTGGGATGTTGTTCCATTCTTGGACCAGCATGTCAGCAAGCTCCTGGACACTTCTTAGCTGGACTGGACAGGCTGAAATTGCAAGCTGCAACTCATTCCAGACATATTCAATTGGATTGAGATCAGGGGATCTTGCTGGCCAGTCCATACGCTCAATCCCCTCCCTCTGTCGGTACTCCCTGACAGCATGGGCAACATGAGGACGGGCATTATCGTCCATCAGAATGAATCTATCACCCACTGCACCTGCATACAATCTGACGTGGACATCCAGGATCTCATCAATATACCGTTGTGCAGTCAATGTACCATGTTCAAGGACACAGAGCTCTGTAGGTCCATCCCAGCTGATGCCGCTCCAGACCATGATTGACCCTCCACCATAGCGGTCATGCTCAGCAATGTTGGCTGCATGGAATCGCTCTCCTGGTCTTCTCCATACCCTAGAACACCTATCTTTGTGGTCTAGGCAGTACCTTGACTCATCTGTAAAAAGGACAGGTCGCCAATCTTCTCTGGTCCATCCAACGTGGTCCATGGCCCATTCATATCGTGCCTGGAATGCGAAGACATGGTCATCTCGATCAGAGACCACCTTCGTGCGACCTTGCCCGGATAGTCTGCATCGAAACATTTACCCCGGATGCATTCTGAAGGTCACTGCGAAGCTGGGCTGCTGTGGCAAAGCGGTTCCTATGGGCCTGAATGATCTAAAACCGGTCTGCAGCTGCAGATGTTGCCCTGTCTCTGCCACCACCATGCCGTCTTACTGGTGTGTTATACTGCTGAAATCTTGTCCAGGCTCTGGTGATCACCGTATGGTGCACACCAAGGGCTTCACCAACCGGATGATGGGTAGCCACTTGCTCCACCATCCCTACAGCCCGCCACATTTCTGCTTCAGACAAATGTCTTCTTACATTTGCATTTGCCATATTCAATCATTAAATCACAAGGGTTTGTGTTGAAATGAAGATTGAATACCCTACACATGTCATGTACATGTAGACAGTACACGAAAACATCATGAAAATCAATGGGTACATGCTTTCCATGACTGTCACGAAAAGTCTGCATGTCAAGTGAGCTAATGTAAACACTGGGGACCATCTCAGTACATTCCTCAATCATATCCACCAAAAATATCGCAAATATGTCACAAGCAAATTGCGCAATGATGTGTCAGATATGTGATGCTTAGCAAACTTTGAGTAGTATAGTTAAATCCAGTCAGTACTAGTCACCAAAAATAAGTTAATTCCAGTCAGTACTAGTCACAAAAATAAGTTATATCCAGTCTGTACCAGTCACAAAAAATAATAGTTATATCCAGTCAGTACGAGTCACATAATAGTTATATCCAGTCAAGTCACCAAAATAATAGTTATATCAGTCAGTACTAGTCACATAATAGTTATATCTAGTCAGCACTAGTCACCAAAATAATAGTTATATCCAGTCAGTACTAGTCACATAATAGTTATATCCAGTCAAGTCACCAAAATAATAGTTATATCCAGTCAGTACTAGTCACATAATAGTTATATCTAGTCAGCACTAGTCACCAAAATAATAGTTATATCCAGTCAGTACTAGTCACCAAAATAATAGTTATATCCAGTCAGCACTAGTCACCAAAATAATAGTTATATCCAGTCAGTACTAGTCACATAATAGTTATATCCAGTCAAGTCACCAAAATAATAGTTATATCCAGTCAGTACTAGTCACATAATAGTTATATCTAGTCAGCACTAGTCACCAAAATAATAGTTATAACCAGCCAGTACTAGTCACATAATAGTTATATCTAGTCAGCACTAGTCACCAAAATAATAGTTATATCCAGTCAGTACTAGTCACATAATAGTTATATCTAGTCAGCACTAGTCACCAAAATAATAGTTATATCCAGTCAGTACTAGTCACATAATAGTTATATCCAGTCAAGTCACCAAAATAATAGTTATATCCAGTCAGTACTAGTCACATAATAGTTATATCTAGTCAGCACTAGTCACCAAAATAATAGTTATAACCAGCCAGTACTAGTCACATAATAGTTATATCTAGTCAGCACTAGTCACCAAAATAATAGTTATATCTAGTCAGCACTAGTCACATTATAGTTATATCTAGTCAGCACTAGTCACCAAAATAATAGTTATATCCAGTCAGCACTAGTCACCAAAATAATAGTTATATCCAGTCAGTACTAGTCACCAAAATAATAGTTATATCCAGTCAGCACTAGTCACCAAAATAATAGTTATATCCAGTCAGTACTAGTCACATAATAGTTATATCCAGTCAAGTCACCAAAATAATAGTTATATCAGTCAGTACTAGTCACATAATAGTTATATCCAGTCAGTACTAGTCACATAATAGTTATATCTAGTCAGCACTAGTCACCAAAATAATAGTTATATCCAGTCAGCACTAGTCACAAAAAATAATAGTTATATCCAGTCAGTACTAGTCACATAATAGTTATATCCAGTCAAGTCACCAAAATAATAGTTATAACCAGTCAGTACTAGTCACATAATAGTTATATCTAGTCAGCACTAGTCACCAAAATAATAGTTATATCCAGTCAGTACTACTCACCAAAATAATAGTTATAACCAGTCAGTACTAGTCACATAATAGTTATATCTAGTCAGCACTAGTCACCAAAATAATAGTTATATCCAGTCAGTATGAGTCACATAATAGTTATATCTAGTCAGCACTAGTCACCAAAATAATAGTTATATCCAGTCAGTACGAGTCACATAATAGTTATATCTAGTCAGCACTAGTCACCAAAATAATAGTTATATCCAGTCAGTACTAGTCACATAATAGCTATACCCAGTCAGTACTAGTCACATAATAGTTATATCTAGTCAGCACTAGTCACCAAAATAATAGTTATATCCAGTCAGCACTAGTCACCAAAATAATAGTTATATCCAGTCAGTACGAGTCACATAATAGTTATATCCAGTCAAGTCACCAAAATAATAGTTATATCAGTCAGTACTAGTCACATAATAGTTATATCTAGTCAGTACTAGTCACCAAAATAATAGTTATATCCAGTCAGTACTAGTCACATAATAGTTATATCCAGTCAAGTCACCAAAATAATAGTTATATCCAGTCAGTACTAGTCACATAATAGTTATATCTAGTCAGCACTAGTCACCAAAATAATAGTTATATCCAGTCAGTACTAGTCACATAATAGTTATATCCAGTCAAGTCACCAAAATAATAGTTATATCCAGTCAGTACTAGTCACATAATAGTTATATCTAGTCAGCACTAGTCACCAAAATAATAGTTATATCCAGTCAGTACTAGTCACCAAAATTATAGTTATATCCAGTCTGCACTAGTCACCAAAATAATAGTTATATCCAGTCAGTGCTAGTCACATAATAGTTATATCTAGTCAGCACTAGTCACCAAAATAATAGTTATATCCAGTCAGTACTAGTCACATAATAGTTATTTCTAGTCAGCACTAGTCACCAAAATAATAGTTATATCCAGTCAGTACTAGTCACATAATAGTTATATCCAGTCAAGTCACCAAAATAATAGTTATATCAGTCAGTACTAGTCACATAATAGTTATATCTAGTCAGCACTAGTCACCAAAATAATAGTTATATCCAGTCCGTACTAGTCACAAAAAATAATAGTTATATCCAGTCAGTACTAGTCACATAATAGTTATATCTAGTCAGCACTAGTCACCAAAATAATAGTTATATCCAGTCAGTACTAGTCACATAATAGTTATATCCAGTCAAGTCACCAAAATAATAGTTATATCCAGTCAGTACTAGTCACATAATAGTTATATCTAGTCAGCACTAGTCACCAAAATAATATTTATAACCAGCCAGTACTAGTCACATAATAGTTATATCTAGTCAGCACTAGTCACCAAAATAATAGTTATATCCAGTCAGTACTAGTCACATAATAGTTATATCTAGTCAGCACAAGTCACCAAAATAATAGTTATATCCAGTCAGTACTAGTCACATAATAGTTATATCCAGTCAAGTCACCAAAATAATAGTTATATCCAGTCAGTACTAGTCACATAATAGTTATATCTAGTCAGCACTAGTCACCAAAATAATAGTTATAACCAGCCAGTACCTGTCACATAATAGTTATATCTAGTCAGCACTAGTCACCAAAATAATAGTTATATCTAGTCAGCACTAGTCACATTATAGTTATATCTAGTCAGCACTAGTCACCAAAATAATAGTTATATCCAGTCAGCACTAGTCACCAAAATAATAGTTATATCCAGTCAGTACTAGTCACCAAAATAATAGTTATATCCAGTCAGCACTAGTCACCAAAATAATAGTTATATCCAGTCAGTACTAGTCACATAATAGTTATATCCAGTCAAGTCACCAAAATAATAGTTATATCAGTCAGTACTAGTCACATAATAGTTATATCCAGTCAGTACTAGTCACATAATAGTTATATCTAGTCAGCACTAGTCACCAAAATAATAGTTATATCCAGTCAGCACTAGTCACAAAAAATAATAGTTATATCCAGTCAGTACTAGTCACATAATAGTTATATCCAGTCAAGTCACCAAAATAATAGTTATAACCAGTCAGTACTAGTCACATAATAGTTATATCTAGTCAGCACTAGTCACCAAAATAATAGTTATATCCAGTCAGTACTAGTCACCAAAATAATAGTTATAACCAGTCAGTACTAGTCACATAATAGTTATATCTAGTCAGCACTAGTCACCAAAATAATAGTTATATCCAGTCAGTATGAGTCACATAATAGTTATATCTAGTCAGCACTAGTCACCAAAATAATAGTTATATCCAGTCAGTATGAGTCACATAATAGTTATATCTAGTCAGCACTAGTCACCAAAATAATAGTTATATCCAGTCAGTACGAGTCACATAATAGTTATATCTAGTCAGCACTAGTCACCAAAATAATAGTTATATCCAGTCAGTACTAGTCACATAATAGCTATACCCAGTCAGTACTAGTCACATAATAGTTATATCTAGTCAGCACTAGTCACCCAAAATAATAGTTTTTTCCAGTCAGTACTAATCACAAAAATAGTTATAACCAGTCAGTACTTGTCACAAATAATATACTGGTGGAAAAAACAAACTGACTGGATATAACTATTATGTGACTAGTACTGACTGGTTATAACTATTATTTTGGTGACTAGTGCTGACTGAATATAACTTACTTTTTGTGACTAGTACTGGCTGGATATAACTATAATGTAACTAGTACTGACTGGGTATAGCTATTATGTGACTAGTACTCACTGGATATAACTGTTATTTTTTGTGACTAGTACTGACTGGATATAACTATTATGTGACTAGTACTGACTGGCTATAACTGTAACTGACTGGTTATAACTATTATTTTGGTAACTAGTACTGAATGAATATAACTTATTTTTTGTGACTAGTACTGCCTGGATATAACTATAATGTGACTAGTACTGACTGGGTATAGCTATTATGTGACTAGTACTGACTGGATATAACTATAATGTGACTAGTACTGACTGGCTATAACTATTATTTTGGTGACTAGTACTGACTGGATATAACTATAATGTGACTAGTACTGCCTGGATATAACTATAATGTGACTAGTACTGACTGGATATAACTATAATGTGACTAGTACTGACTGGGTATAGCTAATGTAACTAGTACTGACTGGCTATAACTATTATTTTTTGTGACCAGTACTGACTTGATCTATTATTTTTTGTGACTAGTACTGACTGGATCTAACTATTATGTGACTAGTACTGACTGGTTATAACTATTATGTGACTAGTACTGACTGGTTATAACTATTATTTTGTGGCCAGTGTGGACTGGAGCTAACTATTTTTTTGTGACTAGTACTGACTGGATATAACTAATGTAACTAGTACTGACTGGTTATAATTATTATTTTTTGTGACCAGTACTGACTTGATCTAACTATTATTTTTTGTGACTAGTACTGACTGTATATAACTAATGTAACTAGTACTGACTGGTTATAACTATTATATTTGGGACCAGTGCTGACTGGAGCTAACTATTATGTGACTAGTACTGACTGGATATTATTTTTTGTGACTAGTACTGACTGGATATAACTAATGTAACTAGTACTGACAGGTTATAATTATTATTTTTTGTGACCAGTACTGACTTGATCTATTATTTTTTGTGACTAGTACTGACTGGATATAACTATTATGTGACTAGTACTGACTGGTTATAACTATTATTTTTTGTGGCCAGTGCTGACTGGAGCAAACTATTATTTTTTGTGACTAGTACTGACTGGATATAACTAATGTAACTAGTACTGACTGGTTATAATTATTATTTTTTGTGACCAGTACTGACTTGATCTAACTATTATTTTTTGTGACTAGTACTGACTGAATATAACTAATGTAACTAGTACTGACTGGTTATACCTATTATATTTGGGACCAGTGCTGACTGGAGCTAACTATTATGTGACTAGTACTGACTGGATATTATTTTTTGTGACTGGTACTGACTGATATAACTATTGTTTTGGTGACTAGAACTTACTGGATATAACTATTATATTTTGTGACCAGTACTGACTGGATCTAACTATTATTTTTGTAACTAGTACTGACTGGATATCACTATTATATTTTGTGACCAGTACTGACTGGATCTAACTATTATTTTTGTGACTAGTACTGACTGGATATCACTAATGTAACTAGTACTGACTGGTTATAACTATTATTTTGGTGACTAGTACTTACTGGATATAACTATTATGTGACTAGTACTGACTGGGTATAACTATTATATTGTGACTAATACTGACTGGATATAACTATTATTTTTTGTCACTAGTTCTGACTGGATATAACTAATGTAACTAGTACTGACTGGGAGTGCGGTGGCTCAGTTGGTAGAGGTGCAGGCTGCAAGCCGAGAGGTCCTCGGTTCGAATCCCACCTGCGGCAACCGCATTGTGTCCTTGGGCAAGACACTTCATCTCCATTGCCCGCGTGGGGGCACGATGACGCTGTGTACTAAGGCGTACTGCACGTCGATGGTGCGCATGTCTTCAACCAATCTAACCCTGCCTGTGCTGCAGTGCGGAGTTACGATGTTGGGGAGCTGGCAGCTGCTCGTCGTTGCTCGGTGGTTCTCTCCGGGTACTCCGGCTTCCTCCACCCGTAAAACTGTCACTGTCATGATTAGCCATTGTGCATAAATATGTGACCTTAAACACCAATAAATAAATAAATAACTAGTACTGACTGGTTATAACTATTATTTTTTGTGACTGGTACAGACTGGATATAACTATTATTATTTTGTGACTGATACAGACTGGATATAACTATTATTTTTTGTGACTAGTACTGATTGGATAAAACTATTATGTTACTTGTACTGACTGGATATAACTATTATTTTGGTGACTAGTACTGACTGGATATAACTATTATTTTGGTGACTAGTACTGACTGGATATAACTATTATTTTTTGTATCTGGTACTGAGTGGGTATAAATTATTTATGTGACTAGTACTGAATGGATATAACTATTATTTTTGTGACTAGTACTGACTGAATATAACTATTATTTTTTGTGACTAGCACTGACAGGATATAACTTATGTTACTACCGGGCTTCTGCTAGGGGAAAATTTGTGGGTCCGGTAGTTTAAAGAAAGTGAAACTCAGGCGCCGAAGTCGTCTGTCACACATGCCTGTGCGTATAGAGGGGGTTTTCTCCCCCCAAGAAAATTTTGATTTTTAGGTGCTCTCTGGGGGCATTCTGGTCGCTAAAATGCTGAATAATAGATGTGGAAAATATGTATTGTTTCCTCCTACAATTCTCTAAATTCCCACAGGACACACAATACTACATGTGGTCGGAGGTTTCATAAAAATACAAAACCAAAATACACAAATCCTAACAGTGACTGAGCTTTGTTTACAACCGCTCGCGGTAATATTCAAAAAGAACCATGATGCAGACATGTGACGTCATGCACGTGCAATTACCGTACTGACTCGTGTAGAAGCCCAGGAGGTGCTTTGTAAGCATGTTAATCAGCACTGCAAACCACACCCTTGAAAACAGACAAACATAGTCTGTTTAAAAATAGCTGTTTTTTTTAAATATGTACATTTTTACAAATAAAACAAAATATAGCTTCACACAAACTCAATAAAAAATTCATAATATGAAGACCAGATAAAATTTACACAGCGAAATATGAATAACAAAATAGTTGCCTCCCTTGGCAACATTCGAAAAATTGATTTTACACTGAAAGTCATAACTTCACATGTTGCAGGGCATGATGAAATGATAAATGAGCATGTTTTATTGAACCAATAAGTCATAAATCATATCCCTGGTTATATTGTTATATAATTCTCAAATACCAGAGTTGTAATTATTTTTTATTTTTAATTACCACTTTCTCATTAATTTCTGAACACCCGTTTTTCACAATGAGTTGTGCACGCTCGAAAGTGGCAGTGTTCTTTCACAATGAATTGTGCACCGCTCGAAAGTGGCAGTGTTCAATCAGTATCTTTCTGATGATATTGAACCACTGTGAAAACTGTGAAAACTATACGTTGTGGGCGTGTTTCAGACAACTACTGACAGCAGCCTGCACACTCATTTGAAACAAGTGACAGCTTCCAAAACAAGTACATCATTTATCGCTCAAAATAAAAGACAGTGATTTCGGACCAAACACGACAATTTGAGTCCGAAATGTTATAGGCGACGTTTAGGATTTGGACTTTGTTTCCCCTCTCGTCTGGGGATTATAAGGTATCAGGTTGTCGTCAGTAATAGTAGGCATGTATACAACATAATTATGCCTATATCACGTGGAAACAAAGGATCCCGAGTGTCGTTATGATACAGCATTGTACTCGACATTTTAACCACCAGCTTTTCTGACTGATCATAGTATGATCGGCGGGCGGATGTGTCCGGTCGATGGACCCGCTGCCAGTCTAGCAGAAATCCTGGTTACTAGTACTGACTGGATATAAGTATTATTTTTTGTGACTGGCACTGACTGGATATAACTATTATGTGACTAGTACTGACTGGGTATAGCTATTATGTGACTAGTACTGACTGGATATAACTATTATTTTGGTGACTAGTGCTGACTAGATATAACTATTATGTGACTAGTACTGGCTGGTTATAACTATTATTTTGGTGACTAGTGCTGACTAGATATAACTATTATGTGACTAGTACTGACTGGATATAACTATTATTTTTTGTGACTGGTACAGACTGGATATAACTTATTTTTGTGGCTAGTATTGACTGGATATAACTATTATTTTTTGTGACAAGTACTGACTGGATATGACTGTTATGTTAGTACTGACTGGATATAACTATTTTTTAAATCGAGGGGTAAGAGTATGACCTAATCAATTTTTTATCAATATATTCTTTTGGGAATACATCAATCTGCATAACAAAACTTGAGGTGTATTAAAATTATTCTGTTGAAGTCGTATTTCTCAACACAACGTACCCTTACTAACAACACATAGTACCCTTACTAACAACACATAGTACCCTTACTAACAACACATAGTACCCTTACTAACAACACATAGTACCCTTACTAACAACACAACGTACCCTTACTAACAACACATAGTACCCTTACTAACAACACATAGTACCCTTACTAACAACACAACATACCCTTACTAACAACACATAGTACCCTTACTAACAACACATAGTACCCTTACTAACAACACAACATACCCTTACTAACAACACATAGTACCCTTACTAACAACACAACATACCCTTACTAACAACATATAGTACCCTTACTAACAACACATAGTACCCTTACTAACAACACATAGTACCCTTACTAACAACACATAGTACCCTTACTAACAACACAACGTACCCTTACTAACAACACATAGTACCCTTACTAACAACACATAGTACCCTTACTAACAACACAACATACCCTTACTAACAACACATAGTACCCTTACTAACAACACATAGTACCCTTACTAACAACACAACATACCCTTACTAACAACACATAGTACCCTTACTAACAACAGAACATACCCTTACTAACAACATACAGTACCCTTACTAACAACACATAGTACCCTTACTAACAACACATAGTACCCTTACTAACAACACAAAGGGTACTAACAACACATAGTACCCTTACTAACAACACATAGTACCCTTACTAACAACACAATGTACCCTTACTAACAACACATAGTACCCTTACTAACAACACATAGTACCCTTACTAACAACACATAGTACCCTTACTAACAACACATAGTACCCTTACTAACAACACAACATACCCTTACTAACAACACATGGTACCCTTACTAACAACACAGCGTACCCTTACTAACAACATATAGTACCCTTACTAACAACACATAGTACCCTTACTAACACATAGTACCCTTACTAACAACACATGGTACCCTTACTAACAACACAACGTACCCTTACTAACAACATATAGTACCCTTACTAACAACACAACGTACCCTTACTAACAACACATAGTACCCTTACTAACAACATATAGTACCCTTACTAACAACACATAGTACCCTTACTAACAACACATAGTACCCTTACTAACAACACAACGTACCCTTACTAACAACACAACGTACCCTTACTAACAACATATAGTACCCTTACTAACAACACATAGTACCCTTACTAACAACACATAGTACCCTTACTAACAACACATAGTACCCTTACTAACAACAGATTTTATTTATAGGAAATGATGAGACTGATTGCCTTTGGATGCTGATTATAATTTTGGAATATATATGTTTCTATGCTTTTCAGATAATTAGAAAACATTTGAAGGAACAAAAACCATCAGATGATTTTACTTTTTTCAATTTTAATGAAGACGTGGAAGACTGTGATTGTGAAGAGAATAATGTAACAGTAAGGTAAAGATAATTAGGATCCTTGAATGATTTTAGCATTGAATGGAAGACCTCACCTCGGGGGTAGATGGCTAGTCTCATGTCTGTAACAGTCAGTAGAGTAGGATGGAAAATCTCACCTCAAGGGGTAGATGGCTAGTCTCATGTCTGTAACAGTCAGTAGAGTAGGATGGAAAATCTCACCTCAAGGGGTAGATGGCTAGTCTCATGTCTGTAACAGTCAGTAGAGTAGGATGGAAAATCTCACCTCAAGGGGTAGATGGCTAGTCTCATGTCTGTAACAGTCAGGTAAAGATTATTCCTTGAATGATGTTTGAGTAGGATGGAAATCTCACCTCAAGGGGGTAGATGGCTAGTCTCATGTCTGTAACAGTCAGGTAAAGATTATTCCTTGAATGGTGTTAGAGTAGGATGGAAAATCTCGCCTCAACCGGGAGATGGCTCATGTCTGTAACAGTCAGGTAAAGATTATTCTTTGAATGATGTTAGAGTAGGATGGAAAATCTCACCTCAAGGAGGGGGGGGGGGGGGGTGGCTAGTCTCCTGTCTGTAACAGTCAGGTAAAGATTATTCCTTGAATGATGTTAGAGTAGGATGGAAGGTCTCACCTCAAAGGGGGGGGGGGGGGGGGGGGGGACTAGTCTCATGCCTGTAACAGTCAGGTAAAGATTATTCCTTGAATGATGTTAGAGTAGGATGGAAGGTCTCACCTCAAAGGGGGGGGGGGGGGACTAGTCTCATGCCTGTAACAGTCAGGTAAAGATTATTCCTTGAATGATGTTAGAGTAGGATGGAAAATCTCACCTCAAGGGTGTGGGGGGGAGGGTGGCCAGTCTCATGTCTGTAACAGTCAGGTAAAGATTATTCCTTGAATGATGTTAGAGTAGGATGGAAAATCTCACCTCAAGGGAGGGGTGGGGGGGGGGGGGGTGGCGATGACTAGTCTCATGTCTGTAACAGTCAGGTAAAGATTATTCTTTGAATGATGTTAGAGTAGGATGGAAGGTCTCACCTCAAGATGGGGGGGGGCTAGTCTAATGTCTGTAACAGTCAGGTAAAGATTATTCCTTGAACGATGTTAGAGTAGGATGGAAAATCTTACCTCAAGGGGGGGGGGGGGGGGAGGGGGGGGGGGGGGTCTAGTCTTATGTCTGTAACAGTCAGGTAAAGATTATTCCTTGAATGATGTTAGAGTAGGATGGAAGGTCTCACCTTAAGGGGGAGATGGCTAGTCTCATGTCTGTAACAGTCAGGTAAAGATTATTCCTTGAATGATGTTAGAGTAGGATGGAAGGTCTCACCTCAAGGGGGGGGGGGGGGGGGGGGATGGCTAGTCTCATGTCTTTAACAGTCAGGTAAAGATTATGTTATGACTTGAATGATGTTAGCATTGAATGGAAGTCTCACCTCAGGGGGTAGATGGCAAGTCTTGTGTCTGTAACAGTCAGGTAAAGATTATTCCTTGAATGATGTTAGCATAGAATGGAAGGTCTCACCTCAGGGGGTAGATGGCAAGTCTTGTGTCTGTAACAGTCAGGTAAAGATAATTCCTTGAATGATGTTAGCGTAGGAGGGAAAGTCTCACCTCAAGGGGTAGATGGCAAGTCTCATGTCTGTAACAGTCAGGTATAGATTGTTAGAATCCTCGAGTGATGTTGGCGCAGAATGGAAAATCTCACCTCAAGTGGTAGATGGCAAGTCTGGGACAAGAATCTCTCAATAGGTGGCAGGTGATTGGAGAATATAGATTAGAACACTGCTCATCCCTCACCTCAGGGCTCTCACCTGGGACAAGAATCTCTCGATAGGTGGCAGGTGATTGGAGAAAATAGAGTACAACACTGCTCATCCCTCACCTCAGGGCTCTCACCTGGGACAAGAATCTCTCAATAGGTGGCAGGTGATTGGAGAAAATAGAGTACAACACTGCTCATCCCTCACCTCAGGGCTCTCACCTGGGACAAGAATCTCTCAATAGGTGGCAGGTGATTGGAGAAAATAGAGTACAACACTGCTCATCCCTCACCTCAGGGCTCTCACCTGGGACAAGAATCTCTCAATAGGTGGCAGGTGATTGGCGAAAATAGAGTACAACACTGCTCATCCCTCACCTCAGGCCTCTCACCTGGGACAAGAATCTCTCAATAGGTGGCAGGTGATTGGAGAAAATAGAGTACAACACTGCTCATCCCTCACCTCAGGGCTCTCACCTGGGACAAGAATCTCTCAATAGGTGGCAGGTGATTGGAGAAAATAGAGTACAACACTGCTCATCCCTCACCTCAGGGCTCTCACCTGGGACAAGAATCTCTCAATAGGTGGCAGGTGATTGGAGAAAATAGAGTACAACACTGCTCATCCCTCACCTCAGGGCTCTCACCTGGGACAAGAATCTCTCAATAGGTGGCAGGTGATTGGCGAAAATAGAGTACAACACTGCTCATCCCTCACCTCAGGCCTCTCACCTGGGACAAGAATCTCTCAATAGGTGGCAGGTGATTGGAGAAATTAGAGTACAACACTGCTCATCCCTCACCTCAGGGCTCTCACCTGGGACAAGAATCTCTCAATAGGTGGCAGGTGATTGGCGAAAATAGAGTACAACACTGCTCATCCCTCACCTCAGGGCTCTCACCTGGGACAAGAATCTCTCAATAGGTGGCAGGTGATTGGCGAAAATAGAGTACAACACTGTTCATCCCTCACCTCAGGGCTCTCACCTGGGACAAGAATCTCTCAATAGGTGGCAGGTGATTGGAGAAATTAGAGTACAACACTGCTCATCCCTCACCTCAGGCCTCTCACCTGGGACAAGAATCTCTCAATAGGTGGCAGGTGATTGGAGAAAATAGAGTACAACACTGCTCATCCCTCACCTCAGGGCTCTCACCTGGGACAAGAATCTCTCAACAGGTGGCAGGTGATTGGCGAAAATAGAGTACAACACTGCTCATCCCTCACCTCAGGGCTCTCACCTGGGACAAGAATCTCTCAATAGGTGGCAGGTGATTGGAGAAAATAAAGTACAACACTGCTCATCCCTCACCTCAGGGCTCTCACCTGGGACAAGAATCTCTCAATAGGTGGCAGGTGATTGGAGAAATTAGAGTACAACACTGCTCATCCCTCACCTCAGGCCTCTCACCTGGGACAAGAATCTCTCAATAGGTGGCAGGTGATTGGAGAAAATAAAGTACAACACTGCTCATCCCTCACCTCAGGGCTCTCACCTGGGACAAGAATCTCTCAATAGGTGGCAGGTGATTGGAGAAAATAGAGTACAACACTGCTCATCCCTCACCTCAGGGCTCTCACCTGGGACAAGAATCTCTCAATAGGTGGCAGGTGATTGGAGAAATTAGAGTACAACACTGCTCATCCCTCACCTCCAGAGAAAATAGAGTACAACACTGCTCATCCCTTACCTCAGGGCTCTCACCTGGGACAAGAATCTCTCAATAGGTGGCAGGTGATTGGAGAAATTAGAGTACAACACTGCTCATCCCTCACCTCAGGGCTCTCACCTGGGACAAGAATCTCTCAATAGGTGGCAGGTGATTGGAGAAATTAGAGTACAACACTGCTCATCCCTCACCTCAGGGCTCTCACCTCAGATTATTATTATCCTCAGCAAGCCTCGTGTCTGGCTCAAATATCTTGCCCCCTTGGGTGAGATTTACCCATCCCACCCAGATACCCATCAGGGATGATTTTTCTCCCACCATCTAAGGGGTGCAATGCCATTAATAAGAAAATACCATATTTTCCAGGGAAAAATATTTCTTAGTGCGTTCAATCTAGGAGAAAACCAATAAGATATTCGGAAAGCTTGTCGAAAAGTGTAGTATATACCAAAGGTATAGACTTCAAAACACGCAGACTAGCACCGCATGTTGCACCATCATCTAAGGGGTGCAGTGCCATTAATAAGAAAATACCATATTTTCCAGGGAAAAATATTTCTTAATGCGTTCAATCTAGGAGAAAACCAATAAGATATTCGGAAAGCTTGTCGAAAAGTGTAGTATATACCAAAGGTATAGACTTCAAAACACGCAGACTAGCACCGCATGTTGAACGTTAATGCACTGAAGCGACCTCAAATGAAATCGACATGACTGCACACGTCATTTCCAGACTTGTACTTCAGGTTGACAGGGTGCAATGATATCAGAATATATTTCTTTCCGATAAACTGATAGAGCAATTTGAGGTGTGCTGAAGTTTTTCTTGGAGTGTTCTGGTTTCGATTTTCGTCTGTAAAGTCATTCGTATGTATGGAAGCAGAACGGCCTTCCATTTTGTTTGTTTATACATGTGCAGACGTGATTTGCGATGATTAAATAGTTCCGGTGCCAATTAAATATGCAAATAGGTTGGTCACATGGGTGGGGGTGAGATAGCTGTCACCTGGGTGGGGTGAGACAGGCATATCTCTCCCAGCTGTCCCACACGACTTTATATATATATATCAGTACCTTAGTGGTGGGAGAAAAGAATCTCTCAATAGGCAGCAGGTGAATGGAGAAAATAAAGTACAACACTGCTCATCCCTCACCTCATTGCTCTCACCTGGTACTATTATCATCCATGATGGGAGTGGGTGTGAGATGGGGAAATATCTCCCGAGGGAAAGATATTTGGGCCACACACTCAGATCTTGCCCTCAGTTGAGATTTCCCCATCTCACACCCATCCACATCATGGATAATTTTTCTCCCCCACCAAAACATCATCATAAGTAATTCAGGGGCACATGCAGCTATATCAAACAATATTGTTGTTCATTTCTGAAAAAAACACTGATTTGCTTTTTGGAAAAACCGCACAAAAGTCCTGTATATACTACAGGTATATACCACGAAATTAAATCCCTATGCCGGCAAGACAGGGGTTGAAGATTTGTAGCAAAATTAACATTGGCACATTCCGAGGACATCATATTATGACGGCTGCAATATATTCACATAACTTTTTGATGGAAATTTTATGCAACTCCAAGCCAGAAAATAAGCAGGCAGTCATCTGCAAAATGAGGTCCCCAGAGGGTGAATTTAGTGATGCTACCCTGCATCACTAAATTTACCCTCTGTGAGCCTCAATCTGAATCAGGATCTCAAAACTAAACAGAAAGAGTTACCCCGAGGATAAATTGGCCCACTGTATGGGATAGAATTATCAAATTCACACTCTGGGGACCTCATTTTGCAAATGTCAGACAGTTAATTTTCAGGCCTGTGCAACTCTCTCCACTCGTAATGGTGTTCACCCAAAAATTCATATAAAATAGTCAAGTGTTCTTTGGTTTGGTGGTCTGCATTTCTATTTCTTCGACAAAAACATTTATCTACTAATATTTCCAAAACGTAGTTCTGCGCTCATTAATTATGCTAATAAGCCGGTCATCTCACATGAGATATGCATATCTGGCATAGAAAGTGGGGGGAGAAAAGAAGATCTCAATAGGCGGCAGGTAATTGGGGGAAGATAGAGTACAACATTACTCATCCCTCACCTCAGGGCTCTCACCTGGGACAAGAATCTCTCAAAAGGTAGCAGGTGATTGGAGAAAATAAAGTACAACATTACTCATCCCTCACTTTAGGGCTCTCACCTGGGACAAGAATCTCTCAATAGGTCACAGGTGATTGGAGAAAATAAAGTACAACATTACTCATCCCTCACTTTAGGGCTCTCACCTGGGACAAGAATCTCACAATTTGTAGCAGGTGATTGGAGAAAATAAAGTACAACATTACTCATCCCTCACTTTAGGGCTCTCACCTGGGACAAGAATTTCTCAATTTGTAGCAGGTGATTGGAGAAATCAAGTACAGCACTGCTCATCCCTCACCTCAGGGCTCTCACCTGGGACAAGAATCTCTCAATAGGTCACAGGTGATTGGAGAAAATAAAGTACAACATTACTCATCCCTCACTTCTGGGCTCTCACCTGGGACAAGAATCTCTCAATAGGTCACAGGTGATTGGAGAAAATAAAGTACAACATTACCCATCACTCACTTCAGGGCTCTCACCTGGGACAACAATGTCTCAATAGGTCACAGGTGATTGGAGAAAATAAAGTACAACATTACTCATCCCTCACTTCAGGGCTCTCACCTGGGACAAGCATATCTCAATAGTTAGCAGGTGATTGGAGAAAATAAAGTACAGCACTGCTTATCCCTCTCTTCAGGGCTGTGATATTGATGAAAAGTCTCCTCAACAAAAAACCCTGGAAAAAATGTCCTTTGGACAAAAAAGATTATCACAAACTACCAAAAATGGGTAAAAAGTACTTACGAGTTTGGTGATAGCTTCTTCTTTTGTTTTCAGCTTACCTAACTGAAAGTCAGGGTAAGGTATTGTCATCACTGTTTGTCCATTGTCCATCTTTGTTAAGTTGTGTTTGAGTCTTCTCCATAAAACCACTGGGCCAATTCAAGTGAAAGTTTATGTGAGTGATGGTCCCGAATGGGCATTGCATTATTGTTCAACTCAACATGCCCAGCCCCATAGGGAGGGGATAGGGAAAATACTGCAAATTTTTTTTTTTAATTATCTCATGAACCAGCGGGTACAGCGGGCACGGTACAATGACTTGATATTTTGGTATGGAGCTTCCTTTTGAGATCTAGAAGCAAGTTTGTTCAAACCAAGTTTGTGAATCAACATTTGCCTTTTGTAATGGGAGGGGCAAGATTTTTGGTCCACCCAAAATGTCTATTTTCTGAAGCAATGGTCCAATTTGAACAAAATTTGGAATGTGGTATTATTGGGTCATAAGTAATAATGCAAAAAACCCTTGGAGCTAAAAATAGAAATATTTTACAACGTCCGTATTTCCCAAACCACAAAGCTGACACAATGTCTCATTTTTTGATATTGCCATTTTTCGCACCCACCCACCCTTACCTGCAATTTTTGATCCCCACTCTGTTACACATTAAAAGCTTATGTTTTGCAGGTAAACGGAATCTGAATGATTTTCAATATAATAATATGTAAAGTGATGTACATGATCAATACCATCAATGCATGTTCATTACCAGTCACCAGATATAAACTCAAATCAGTTAACTGGTGGAATGCTTGAAGCCAAGACACATTGCTCTCTCACATTTGATTGGATAGTGCCCAGAGGCACTAGCCAGTGAAATCTAACAGTGCAATATTTGATGAAAAAAGTGTCCTGTGTGGCTGGAAATTTTTTTAGCACTTTACCAGTTAAAGTTGACACCAGATCTGATAAGGTAATTCCAATAGCAGTAACAAATATATGAATAATGATACTTCTGTTATGATGTTGAATCAGGTTGAATGATATTTACCGCATTTACTCTATGTATTGGGACAGCTAAAAATAATTATTTTCACAGGTGTCCCAATTCTTAGAAAATGGGAAAAGAACAGAGCCTGGTCTTGATTTGATGCTGTTATTTAATAAAGTTGTGTGTGATTCATTTTCCATCACTATATACAAAAATCGCCATCCAATTTTTTTTATATTTTCATTTTTTGCTTCCAAAACATAGCTTATGATCCCTCATTGGAACGAGCGCATTGCGATCGTTCCAATGAGGGATCATAAGCTATGTTTTGGAAGCAAAAAATGAAAATTTTTAGTTACTCAAGAATTTTTTTTATGAGTGTCGCCTGCTACTAGCGACGGGTCAACTGGAAACAAATCTCCTGAATGTCTCAAAATTTAGAGCATAAAAAAAAATATAGTTTTCTGGAAAAAATGTGTGTCTCAAATCATAGAGTGTCCCAATACATAGAGTAAATACGGTATATCAACTGCAAGTTGATGCGACGACATACCGCAGATGATTTTATTGTTTCCTTTTCTTTCATTTTCACACCAATCAATAAACAATCAAAGTTTTATTTATTTCCTTGTGGCACAGTAGGTAGAGGTGCAGACTGCAAGCCGAGAGGTCCTCGGTTCGAATCCCACCTGTGGTAACTTCATTGTGTCCTTGGACAAGACTCTTCACCTCCATTGCCCCTGTGTGGGCATGGTGGCATTCTGTGTGGAGTTAGTATGTTGGGGAGTTGGTGGTTGCTCGCCGTTGCTTGGTGGTTCTCTCCAGGTACTCCGGCTGCCTCCACCCATAAAACTGTTGAGGTCATGATTAGCCATTGTGCAGAAATATGTGACCTTGAATACCAATAAATAAATAAATTTTTATTTCCTTATGATTACAAAATACTGAAGGCATAAAACTGTCTTTATCAAAGACTTCCAATGCTGGGCACTGGACCAAAATAAATGAATTTAAAGCAGGTCCCTGCATTAATATTGGGCTCTCTGTTGGAGCCTGAATTTTAACTTAGTGCAGTATGAGGAATTTCCTTCAAAATCTTCTTTTTCAGATCCACCAGTCAGAATGCTTTCATATTTGATATACAACATCTCTTGGAAGCCAGATTCAAGTTTGTTCAACTTGGGCCTCGGGGTTAATATTTGGGCTCTCTTTTGGAGCCCAAAGTTTAACTTGGTGCTATATGAGGGAATTTCTTTAAAAATCTTCTTCAGATCTACCAATCAGAATGCTTTCATATTTGGTATACAAAATCTCTATGGGGGACATATTCAGATTTGCTTGAATTCGAGTCCCTGGGTTGATATTTAGGTTTCCTATGGGAGGTTCGAGGTTCTTCAAATCCATTCCTTAGGGTTTTGCAATAAAATTTGCCTTACAAACTGCAATTACGTAACAACCCTTGGAAGTCTGGCAGTTATTGTCTACAGCTGATAGAATTGAAAGCAGTCAGGAAGACCTATGATAATAATCATCTGACATGGACACCAGAGTTATGAATCATGACTTCATGCCACTGTATTGTTGATGAACCATGACAAACTGAATGTGACTCAAAATACTTTTTTTTTGTTTTTGATTTATGATTGTGATTTTTATTTATGATTGTGTTGGGGTTTTTTTTATTGATGATTGTGTTTTTTTCAGCTCACCTGACTGAAAGTCAGGCAGGCTGTAGTGATCACTCACCATCCGCCATCTGTGAACATGATGTTTGCATCTTCTCCTCCCAAACCGCTGAACCAATTTAATTGATATTTGAGATAATAGTTTGTTATGACATCACATTTTGATTTTGTTCAAATCAAGTTGCTTCACCTCTCTGTAGGGCCACGCTGAAAAAGTGTGCTTAAAACTTAAAAAATCTTCTCATGAACCAGCAGTAGCAGAGACTTGATATTTGGTGTGCTGCTTCCTTTTGAGGTGTAGACGCAGATTTGTTCAAGAGAAGTTCGAGGAGCTATATTTGCCTTCGTTATGGGAGGGGCAAGAATTTTTGCCCTGCCCCAAATTTCTATTTTCCAAACCGAGGGGAAAATTTGAACCAGATTTGATATGAGGGCTCATTGGGTCGTAAGTACTTAATTTATGCCAAAAAAGTTTTTTCTGTTGCCCCATGGGAACTGCAGGAGCTAAAAATAGAAAAAAATTAAAACGCCCATATCTCCAAAACCACATGGCACTGAGAATTCTTATTTGGTGTGAAGCTTCCTTAGGAACAACAGAATGGAATGGTAAAAAAAAATTGCTATCGGTTTTATCATGGGGTACTTTTTTTTGACTTTGAAAAAGTGCTGACTCAGCATTTTTTAATGCTGTGGGTAATGGGAAAAACATTTAGGACTACTTTTCTCTCAAACCGCTGCTCCAAAAGCTTTCAAATTTCACATATAACATCTTTGGAAGATTGTTTCACAAATTTATTGAAACAAATCCCTGGGTTCATATTTGGGCTCTCTATGGGTGCCCAAATGTTTGAATTACTGCAGTATGAGGACTATTCTTTAAAAATCTTCTTCAGATCCAACAGTCAGAATGTTTTGATATTTGGTGTACAGCATCCTTACGAAGGTGAGATTCAAGTTTGTTCAAGCTAAGTCCCTGGGTTCGAGCTCTATGTGGGAGCCCGAATTACTACTTAGTTCAATATGAGGAATATTCTTTAAAAATCTTCTTTTTTTTAGATCCACTGGTCAGAATCTTTGGATATTTGGTATAAGCTTTTCTTAGGAGGGGCAGATGCAACTTGTTGAAATCAATTCTCTGGGTTGATATTTAGGCTACCATGTCAGGTGAGTGCCCTCAGGCCCCCTTGGGCCTCTTGTTTTATTTATGATTGTTTTTTTTATTATAGTGTTTAGCTCACCTGAGCGAAGCTCAAAGGGAGCTTTACTAATCACTTTCCGTCCATCATCCATCCATTGTCCTCTGTCGTCCATCCATCCAGCATAAACTTTACATTATCGACTTCTCACAAACTCCTTGTGTTTTTGATTGATGTTTGTGTTTTTTTTTTATTTATGATTGTGTTTTGATTTATGATGGGTTTGTGATTTATGATTGGTTTGTGATTTATGATTGGTTTGTGATTTATGATTATGTCTCCCCTTCCCAGAAGGGAGACATATTGTTTTAGTGCATATTCTTCTCTTCCTCCTCCTTCTTCTTCTTCTCATACAAACTTTGTCCGGGCCATAACTTTTTTGTCTTTTGACTTACACCTTAGATACTTGGCATGTGGATGTATCACCATGAGCCAGTGTGCAGTGTACCATAGTGACCTTCACGTGACCTTGACCTTTGACCTGAAGGTCAGATTTATGTGTTTTTTTTAAGGGAAACATCACACAAACTTTGTCTGGGCCATAACTTTTTTGTCTTTTAACCTACACCTTAAATACTTGGCATGTGGATGTATCACCATGAACCGGTGTACAGTGTACCATAGTGACCTTCATGTGACTTTGACCTGAAGGTCAGAGTTATGCGTTTTTTAAGGGAAACTGTCTGGACCAGAACCTTTTTGTATTTCGAGTCAGGCTTTAGATATTTGGCATGTGGATGTATCACCATGAGCCGGTGTGTAGCGTACCCTTGTGACATTCATGTGACCTTGACCTTTGATCTGAAGGTCAGATTTGTGCTTTTTTCAAGGAAACTTTGTCAGAACCAAAACTTGTTTGTCTTTTGAGCCAGGCCTTAGATATTTGGCACGTGGATGTATCACCATGAGCCAGTGTGTCGCATTCCATTGCGACCTTCATGTGACCTTGACCTCAAGGTCAAATTTATGTACTTCAAATAGGGTGTAATTGTCCAGACCAGAATTTTTTTTGTTTTTTGACCTAGGACTTGGTTATTTGACATGTGGATGTGCCACCATGAGACCGCATGTTGTCTACCTCGATGACCTTCATGTGACCTTGACCTCTGACCTTAAGGTCAAATTTATGTACTTCACAAATAGGGAATAATTATCCAGACCAGAACTTTTGTTTTTTGACCTAGGACTTAGATATTTGACATGTGGATGTATCACAATTAGACCGCATGTCACATGTAATCATGACCTTCATGTGACCTCAAGGTCAAATTTATGTACTTTAAATAGGGAGTAATTGTCCAGACCAGATTTTTTTTTTGGACATGTGGATGTGTCACCATGACACCACAAGTCTGCTACCTTGATGAACTGCATGTGACCTTGACCTCTGACCTCAAGGTCAAATTTATGTACTTCAAATAGGGAATAATTGTCCAGATCAGAACTTTTTTGTTTTTTGACCTAGGACTTAGATGATTGACATGTGGATGTCTCACAATGAGACCACATGTCATCATGCCCTTCATGTGACCTTGACCTCAAGGTCAAATTTATGTACTTTGAATAGGGAGTAATTGTCCAGACCAGAATTTTTTTTTTTTTGACATGTGGATGTGTTACCATGAAACTGCATGTACGCTACATTGATGAACTGCATGTGACCTTGACCTCTGACCTCAAAAGGAAGGGGAGACAAATGTTTTAGTGTGCTAAAACACTTTCTAGTTGTGTTTTGATTTATGATTGGTTTGTGATTTATGATTGGTTTGTGATTTATGATTGGTTTGTGATTTATGATTGGTTTGTGATTTTTGATTGGTTTGTGATTTATGATTGGTTTGTGATTTATGATTGTGTTTTGATTTATGATTGGTTTGTGATTTATGATTGGTTTGTGATTTATGATTGGTTTGTGATTTATGATTGGCTTGTTTGTGATTTATGATTGGTTTGTTTGTGATTTATGATTGGTTTGTGATTTATGATTGGTTTGTGATTTATGATTGGTTTGTGATTTATGATTGGTTTGTGATTTATGATTGGTTTGTGATTTATGATTGTGTTTTGATTTATGATTGGTTTGTGATTTATGATTGGTTTGTGATTTATCATTGGTTTGTGATTTATGATTGGCTTGTTTGTGATTTATGATTGGTTTGTTTGTGATTTATGATTGGTTTGTGATTTATGATTGGTTTGTGATTTATGATTGGTTTGTGATTTATGATTGGTTTGTGATTTATGATTGGTTTGTGATTTATGATTGGTTTGTGATTTATGATTGTGTTTGTGATTTATGATTGGTTTGTGATTTATGATTGATTTGTTTGTGATTTATGATTGGTTTGTGATTTATGATTGGTTTGTGATTTATGATTGTGTTTTGATTTATGATTGGTTTGTGATTTATGATTGGTTTGTGATTTATGATTGATTTGTGATTTATGATTGGTTTGTGATTTATGATTGGTTTGTGATTTATGATTGTGTTTTGATTTATGATTGGTTTGTGATTTATGATTGTGTTTGTGATTTATTATTTGTTTGTGATTTATGATTGGTTTGTGATTTATGATTGGTTTGTGATTTATGATTGTGTTTGTGATTTATGATTGGTTTGTGATTTATGATTGTGTTTGTGATTTATGATTGTGTTTGTGATTTATGATTGGTTTGTGATTTATGATTGTTTGTGATTTATGATTGGTTTGTGATTTATGATTGGTTTGTGATTTATGATTGTGTTTTGATTTATGATTGGTTTGTGATTTATGATTGGTTTGTGATTTATGATTGGTTTGTGATTTATGATTGGCTTGTTTGTGATTTATGATTGGTTTGTGATTTATGATTGTGTTTTGATTTATGATTGGTTTGTGATTTATGATTGGTTTGTGATTTATGATTGGTTTGTGATTTATGATTGTGTTTTGATTTATGATTGGTTTGTGATTTATGATTGGTTTGTGATTTATGATTGGTTTGTGATTTATGATTGGTTTGTGATTTATGATTGTGTTTTGATTTATGATTGGTTTTGATTTATGATTGGTTTGTGATTTATGATTGGTTTGTGATTTATGATTGTGTTTTGATTTATGATTGGTTTGTGATTTATGATTGGTTTGTGATTTATGATTGGTTTGTGATTTATGATTGGTTTGTGATTTATGATTGGTTTGTGATTTATGATTGTGTTTTGATTTATGATTGGTTTGTGATTTATGATTGGTTTGTGATTTATGATTGTGTTTTGATTTATGATTGGTTTGTGATTTATGATTGGTTTGTGATTTATGATTGGTTTGTGATTTATGATTGGTTTGTGATTTATGATTGGTTTGTGATTTATGATTGTGTTTTGATTTATGATTGGTTTTGATTTATGATTGGTTTGTGATTTATGATTGGTTTGTGATTTATGATTGTGTTTTGATTTATGATTGGTTTGTGATTTATGATTGGTTTGTGATTTATGATTGGTTTGTGATTTATGATTGGTTTGTGATTTATGATTGGTTTGTGATTTATGATTGTGTTTTGATTTATGATTGGTTTGTGATTTATGATTGGTTTGTGATTTATGATTGTGTTTTGATTTATGATTGGTTTGTGATTTATGATTGGTTTGTGATTTATGATTGGTGATTTATGATTGGTTTGTGATTTATGATTGGTTTGTTTGTGATTTATGATTGGTTTGTGATTTATGATTGGTTTGTGATTTATGATTGGTTTGTGATTTATGATTGGTTTGTTTGTGATTTATGATTGTGTTTTGATTTATGATTGGTTTGTGATTTATGATTGGTTTGTGATTTATGATTGGTGATTTATGATTGGTTTGTGATTTATGATTGGTTTGTGATTTATGATTGGTTTGTGATTTGTGATTGTGTTTTGATTTATGATTGGTTTGTGATTTATGATTGGTTTGTGATTTATGATTGTGTTTTGATTTATGATTGGTTTGTTTGTGATTTATGATTGGTTTGTGATTTATGATTGGTTTGTGATTTATGATTGGTTTGTGATTTATGATTGGTTTGTGATTTATGATTGGTTTGTGATTTATGATTGGTTTGTGATTTATGATTGGTTTGTGATTTATGATTGGTTTGTGATTTATGATTGGTTTGTGATTTATGATTGTGTTTTGATTTATGATTGGTTTGTGATTTATGATTGGTTTGTGATTTATGATTGGTGATTTATGATTGGTTTGTGATTTATGATTGGTTTGTGATTTATGATTGGTTTGTTTGTGATTTATGATTGGTGATTTATGATTGGTTTGTGATTTATGATTGTGTTTTGATTTATGATTGTGTTTGTGATTTATGATTGGTTTGTGATTTATGATTGATTTTGTGATTTATGATTGGTTTGTGATTTATGATTGTGTTTGTGATTTATGATTGGTTTGTGATTTATGATTGTGTTTTGATTTATGATTGGTTTTGATTTATGATTGGTTTGTGATTTATGATTGGTTTGTGATTTATGATTGTGTTTTGATTTATGATTGGTTTGTGATTTATGATTGGTTTGTGATTTATGATTGGTTTGTGATTTATGATTGGTTTGTGATTTATGATTGTGTTTTGATTTATGATTGGTTTGTGATTTATGATTGGTTTGTGATTTATGATTGTGTTTTGATTTATGATTGGTTTGTGATTTATGATTGGGTTGTGATTTATGATTGTGTTTTGATTTATGATTGGTTTGTGATTTATGATTGGTTTGTGATTTATGATTGGTTTGTGATTTATGATTGTGTTTTGATTTATGATTGGTTTGTGATTTATGATTGGTTTGTGATTTATGATTGGTGATTTATGATTGGTTTGTGATTTATGATTGGTTTGTGATTTATGATTGGTTTGTTTGTGATTTATGATTGGTTTGTGATTTACGATTGGTTTGTGATTTATGATTGGTTTGTGATTTATGATTGGTTTGTGATTTATGATTGTGTTTTGATTTATGATTGGTTTGTGATTTATGATTGTGTTTGTGATTTATGATTGGTTTGTGATTTATGATTGGTTTGTGATTTATGATTGGTTTGTTTGTGATTTATGATTGGTTTGTGATTTATGATTTGTTTGTGATTTATGATTGTGTTTTGATTTATGATTGGTTTGTGATTTATGATTGGTTTGTGATTTATGATTGGTTTGTGATTTATTATTTGTTTGTGATTTATGATTGGTTTGTGATTTATGATTGTGTTTGTGATTTATGATTGGTTTGTGATTTATGATTGGTTTGTGATTTATGATTGTGTTTGTGATTTATGATTGGTTTGTTTGTGATTTATGATTGGTTTGTGATTTATGATTGTTTTTTATGATTGGTTTGTGATTTATGATTGTGTTTGTGATTTATGATTGGTTTGTGAGTTATGATTGGTTTGTGATTTATGATTGTGTTTGTGATTTATGATTGGTTTGTTTGTGATTTATGATTGGTTTGTGATTTATGATTGGTGATTTATGATTGGTTTGTGATTTATGATTGATTTGTGATTTATGATTGTGTTTTGATTTATGATTGGTTTGTGATTTATGATTGGTTTGTGATTTATGATTGGTTTGTGATTTATGATTGGTTTGTAATTTATGATTGTGTTTGTCATTTATGATTGGTTTGTGATTTATGATTGTTTTTTATGATTGGTTTGTGATTTATGATTGGTTTGTGATTTATGATTGGTTTGTGATTTATGATTGTGTTTGTGATTTATGATTGGTTTGTGATTTATGATTGTGTTTTGATTTATGATTGGTTTGTGATTTATGATTGGTTTGTGATTTATGATTGTGTTTTGATTTATGATTGGTTTGTGATTTATGATTGGTTTGTGATTTATGATTGTGTTTTGATTTATGATTGGTTTGTGATTTATGATTGGTTTGTGATTTATGATTGTGTTTTGATTTATGATTGGTTTGTGATTTATGATTGGTTTGTGATTTATGATTGTGTTTTGATTTATGATTGGTTTGTGATTTATGATTGGTTTGTGATTTATGATTGGTTTGTGATTTATGATTGGTTTGTGATTTATGATTGGTTTGTTTGTGATTTATGATTGGTTTGTGATTTATGATTGTTTTTTATGATTGGTTTGTGATTTATGATTCTGTTTGTGATTTATGATTGGTTTGTGATTTATGATTGGTTTGTGATTTATGATTGTGTTTTGATTTATGATTGGTTTGTGATTTATGATTGGTTTGTGATTTATGATTGTGTTTGTGATTTATGATTGGTTTGTGATTTATGATTGGTTTGTGATTTATGATTGGTTTGTGATTTATGATTGGTTTGTGATTTATGATTGGTTTGTGATTTATGATTGGTTTGTGATTTATGATTGGTTTGTGATTTATGATTGGTTTGTGATTTATGATTGGTTTGTGATTTATGATTGGTTTGTGATTTATGATTGGTTTGTGATTTATGATTGGTTTGTGATTTATGATTGGTTTGTGATTTATGATTGTGTTTTGATTTATGATTGGTTTGTGATTTATGATTGGTTTGTGATTTATGATTGGTTTGTGATTTATGATTGGTTTGTGATTTATGATTGTGTTTTGATTTATGATTGGTTTGTGATTTATGATTGGTTTGTGATTTATGATTGGTTTGTGATTTATGATTGTGTTTTGATTTATGATTGGTTTTGATTTATGATTGGTTTGTGATTTATGATTCTGTTTGTGATTTATGATTGGTTTGTGATTTATGATTGGTTTGTGATTTATGATTGTGTTTTGATTTATGATTGGTTTTGATTTATGATTGGTTTGTGATTTATGATTGGTTTGTGATTTATGATTGTGTTTTGATTTATGATTGGTTTGTGATTTATGATTGGTTTGTGATTTATGATTGGTTTGTGATTTATGATTGTGTTTTGATTTATGATTGTGTTTGTGATTTATGATTGGTTTGTGATTTATGATTGATTTTGTGATTTATGATTGGTTTGTGATTTATGATTGTGTTTGTGATTTATGATTGTGTTTGTGATTTATGATTGGTTTGTGATTTATGATTGTTTGTGATTTATGATTGGTTTGTGATTTATGATTGGTTTGTGATTTATGATTGTGTTTTGATTTATGATTGGTTTGTGATTTATGATTGGTTTGTGATTTATGATTGGTTTGTGATTTATGATTGGCTTGTTTGTGATTTATGATTGGTTTGTGATTTATGATTGTGTTTTGATTTATGATTGGTTTGTGATTTATGATTGGTTTGTGATTTATGATTGGTTTGTGATTTATGATTGTGTTTTGATTTATGATTGGTTTGTGATTTATGATTGGTTTGTGATTTATGATTGGTTTGTGATTTATGATTGGTTTGTGATTTATGATTGTGTTTTGATTTATGATTGGTTTTGATTTATGATTGGTTTGTGATTTATGATTGGTTTGTGATTTATGATTGTGTTTTGATTTATGATTGGTTTGTGATTTATGATTGGTTTGTGATTTATGATTGGTTTGTGATTTATGATTGGTTTGTGATTTATGATTGTGTTTTGATTTATGATTGGTTTGTGATTTATGATTGGTTTGTGATTTATGATTGTGTTTTGATTTATGATTGGTTTGTGATTTATGATTGGTTTGTGATTTATGATTGGTTTGTGATTTATGATTGGTTTGTGATTTATGATTGTGTTTTGATTTATGATTGGTTTTGATTTATGATTGGTTTGTGATTTATGATTGGTTTGTGATTTATGATTGTGTTTTGATTTATGATTGGTTTGTGATTTATGATTGGTTTGTGATTTATGATTGGTTTGTGATTTATGATTGGTTTGTGATTTATGATTGTGTTTTGATTTATGATTGGTTTGTGATTTATGATTGGTTTGTGATTTATGATTGTGTTTTGATTTATGATTGGTTTGTGATTTATGATTGGTTTGTGATTTATGATTGGTGATTTATGATTGGTTTGTGATTTATGATTGGTTTGTGATTTATGATTGGTTTGTTTGTTTATGATTGGTTTGTGATTTATGATTGGTTTGTGATTTATGATTGGTTTGTGATTTATGATTGGTTTGTTTGTGATTTATGATTGTGTTTTGATTTATGATTGGTTTGTGATTTATGATTGGTTTGTGATTTATGATTGGTGATTTATGATTGGTTTGTGATTTATGATTGGTTTGTGATTTATGATTGGTTTGTGATTTGTGATTGTGTTATGTGGATTATGATTGGTTTGTGATTTATTGATTGTGTTTTGTGATTTATGATGGTTTGTTTGATTTATGATTGGTTTGTGATTTATGATTGGTTGTGATTTATGATTGGTTTGTGATTAGATTGGTTGTGATTATGATTGGTTTGTGATTTTATGATTGGTTTGTGATTTATGATTGGTTTGTGATTTATGATTGGTTTGTGATTTATGATTGTTTTTTGATTTATGATTGGTTTGTGATTTATGATTTTCGTGTTTTGATTTATGATTGGTTTGTGATTTATGATTGGTTTGTGATTTATGATTGGTGATTTATGATTGGTTTGTGATTTATGATTGGTTTGTGATTTATGATTGGTTTGTTTGTGATTTATGATTGGTGATTTATGATTGGTTTGTGATTTATGATTGGTTTTGATTTATGATTGTGTTTGTGATTTATGATTGGTTTGTGATTTATGATTGATTTTGTGATTTATGATTGGTTTGTGATTTATGATTGTGTTTGTGATTTATGATTGGTTTGTGATTTATGATTGTGTTTTGATTTATGATTGGTTTTGATTTATGATTGGTTTGTGATTTATGATTGGTTTGTGATTTATGATTGTGTTTTGATTTATGATTGGTTTGTGATTTATGATTGGTTTGTGATTTATGATTGGTTTGTGATTTATGATTGGTTTGTGATTTCATGATTGGTTTGTGATTTATGATTGTGTTTTGATTTATGATTGGTTTGTGATTTATGATTGGTTTGTGATTTATGATTGTGTTTGTGATTTATGATTGGTTTGTGATTTATGATTGTGTTTGTGATTTATGATTGGTTTGTGATTTATGATTGGTTTGTGATTTATGATTGGTTTGTGATTTATGATTGGTTTGTGATTTATGATTGGTTTGTGATTTATGATTGTGTTTTGATTTATGATTGGTTTGTGATTTATGATTGGTTTGTGATTTATGATTGTGTTTTGATTTATGATTGGTTTGTGATTTGTGATTGGTTTGTGATTTATGATTGTGTTTTGATTTATGATTGGTTTGTGATTTATGATTGGTTTGTGATTTATGATTGTGTTTTTGATTTATGATTGGTTTGTGATTTATGATTGGTTTGTGATTTATGATTGGTTTGTGATTTATGATTGTGTTTTGATTTATGATTGGTTTGTGATTTATGATTGGTTTGTGATTTATGATTGGTTTGTGATTTATGATTGTGTTTGTGATTTATGATTGGTTTGTGATTTATGATTGGTTTGTGATTTATGATTGGTTGTGATTTATGATTGGTTTGTGATTTATGATTGTGTTTTGATTTATGATTGGTTTGTGATTTATGATTGTGTTTGTGATTTATGATTGGTTTGTGATTTATGATTGGTTTGTGATTTATGATTGGTTTGTGATTTATGATTGTGTTTGTGATTTATGATTGGTTTGTGATTTATGATTGGTTTGTGATTTATGATTGGTTTGTGATTTATGATTGTGTTTTGATTTATGATTGGTTTGTGATTTATGATTGGTTTGTGATTTATGATTGGTTTGTTTTGATTTTATGATTGGTTTGTGATTTATGATTGGTTTGTGATTTATGATTGGTTTGTGATTTATGATTGTGTTTGTGATTTATGATTGGTTGTGATTTATGATTGGTTTGTGATTTATGATTGGTTTGTGATTTATGATTGTGTTATGATTGAGTTTGTGATTTATGATTGGTTTGTGATTTATGATTGGTTTGTGATTTATGATTGTGTTTTGATTGGTTTGTGATTTTATGATTGGTTTGTGATTTATTAGTTGTGATTTATGATTGGTTTGTGATTTATGATTGGTTTGTGATTTATGATTGTGTTTGTGATTTATGATTGGTTTGTGATTTATGATTGGTTTGTGATTTATGATTGTGTTTTGATTTATGATTGGTTTGTGATTTTGATTGGTTTGTGATTTATGATTGGTTTGTGATTTATGATTGGTTGTGATTTATGATTGTGTTTGTGATTTATGATTGGTTTGTGATTTATGATTGGTTTGTGATTTATGATTGGTTTGTGATTTATGATTGTGTTTGTGATTTATGATTGGTTTGTGATTTATGATTGGTTTGTGATTTATGATTGGTTTGTGATTTATGATTGGTTTGTGATTTATGATTGGTTTGTGATTTATGATTGGTTTGTGATTTATGATTGGTTTGTGATTTATGATTGGTTTGTGATTTATGATTGTGTTTTGATTTATGATTGGTTTGTGATGTTTGATGGTTGTGATTTAGGTTTGTGGTTGTGATTTATGATTGGTTGGTGTGATGTATGATTGGTGTTGTGATTTATGGATGTGGTTTTGGATTGATGATGGGGTTTGTGATTTATGATGGGTTGTGATGTTTGAGTGGTTTGTGATTTATGATTGGTTGTGATGTTGTGTGGTGTATGAGTGTTGGTGTGGGTGTGGGGTGGGGTTGTGATGGTGGGGGTGGTATGTGGTGTGTTGGTGGGAGGTTGGTGGTGGTGGTGTGGTTGTGAGGGGTGGTTGGTGAGGTTGGGGGTGGGTGGTGGTGGGGTGGGAGGTGGTGGGGGTGTGTGTGATGGTGGGGGGGTGGTTGTGGGTGGTGGGTGGTGGTGTGGGGTGGTTGTGGTGGGGTTGGGTGGTGGTGTGGGGTGGTGGATTGGTGTGGTGGGTGTGGGGGGGTAGGGTGGTGGGGGGGGGTGGTGGTGGGGGGGGTGGGTGGTGGGGTGGGAGTTGGTGGGGGGGTGGGTGGTGAGGTGGGGGGTGGGGTGGGTGGTGGGGGGGTGGGTGGTGGGAGGTGGGGTGGGTGGTGGTGTGGGGGGGGTGGGTGGTGGGGGGGGGGTGGGTGGTGGGGGGGGGGTGGGTGGTGGGGGGGGGGTGGTGGTGGGGGGGGGTGGGGGTGGGGGGGGGTGGGTGGTGGGGGGGGGTGGGTGGTGGGGGGGGGGGGTGGGTGGTGGGGGGGGGGTGGGTGGTAGGGGGGGGGTGTGGGGAGGGTGGTGGGGGTGTGGGTGGTGGGGGGGGGGTGGGTGGTTGGGGGGGGGGGTGGGTGGTGGGGGGGGGGGTGGGTGGTGGGGGGGGGGGTGGGTGGTGCGAGAGCGGGGCAGAAGACGCCGGGGGGGGGGGGGTGTGTGTGATGTTTGCTATTTCACTTGCTGTTTGATTTCTATCATTGATGTTTGATATTTAATTGATGTTTGATATTTAATTGATGTTTGATTTTACTTGATGTTTGATTTTATATTGATGTTTGATATTTAATTGCTGTTTGCATATTTAATTGATGTTTGATATTTAATTGATGTTTGCTATTTAACTTGATGTTTGATTTTATATTGATGTTTGATATTTAATTGATCGTTTGATATTT
>JAUFNR010000521.1:0-16098 GCA_031216915.1 Pictodentalium vernedei | reverse complement strand
TGAGTAGATTTATCCACGGTCTCTGTGGAGACAGAGATGCTACCAACAGAATCTTGCATTGAGATTGTTTTATTTTTAGCAATACCTGCTGAATCAACGGCGTTGGAGGATACGCATATCCTATCATTCCGTCCCAAGGGATCGACAGAGCATCTACTGCAAATGCTCTTGGATCCAGACACGGAGACACATACGTCTGCAACTGATTGTTGAGATGTGTCGCAAATAAGTCTATCATTGGCCGTTCCCATTGGTAGCAAATCTGATTGAATACTTGTTTGTTGAGAGTCCACTCCGACGGCAACAAGCGACCCTTTCGTGAAAGGGAGTCTGCTAGTACATTCAGACGACCCGGTATATGACAGACCGAAAGTAGAACTTGATGTTCTAGAGCAAACAGAAGGATTCTTTCCGTTAGATTGAACAACGGAACTGAATGAGTGCCTCCCTGGTTCCGTATATACGCCACTACTGTCGTATTGTCGGACAGGATTTGGACATGAGCATTGTGAATAATGTCCATCCAATGACGTAACGCAAGCCAAATTGACATCATTTCCTTGATGTTTATGTGCTTGCCCAGGAATTGCGGATCCCAAAGACCCTGGCATCTCGAATCTGTTGGGATCAATGATGCACCCCAACCTGTTTGACTGGCATCCGTCATAATGGTAAAACTCGGATCCGGCAACTGCAGCGGAACTCCCTGAGTTAACCACTGAATGTTTGCCCAAGTCTGAATCTCTCGTTTCACTTGATCTGACAAGAGAACATCTATGTCGAGCGAATGAATTTTCACACTCCAATTCTGAGTCAAAACAATTTGGAGAGGACGAGTGCGTAACCGCCCCATCGGAATGAGGTCCGCAGCGGCTCCGCACAGACCTATCAGTCTCATGAACTCCCTCGCTGTGACTTTGTCTGCGTGAAGACAATAGCGAGCGTAACAACTGACTAATTTCGCTCTGGTTAATGGCAGACGAACGAGATTGTTGTGCGTCTCGAAGCTCATTCCCAGATGTGTGAATGACTTGGACGGCACCAGATCCGACTTCTCTTCGTTTATTATAAAACCGTGACGTTGTAGCAATAGAAGCAGATTCTGCACATCGTTCTGAAGCGTTAACTCGTTGCCGTACCTCTGAAGAATGTCGTCCAGGTAGGCCGACGTTACCGCAGACGAATGAGCTCGGAAATATATCATTACCGAGTTCATTACCCGAGTGAAAGCCCAGGGTGCTAGGTTCAATCCGAAGCACATCTCCCGGAATTGATACACCACTCCTAGGACTGCGAAGCGTAGATACTTTCTGAATGTCGGATGTACCATGACGTGAAAGTACGCATCTTTGAGATCTATGCTTGTTGCATAATCGTTCACCCGAATACTCGCTCTGACCGATCGAATCGTCTCCATATAAAACTTCGGAGCGACGATCAGCTTGTTTATCCAGCTCAAATCTATGACTGGACGGAACGAGCCGTCTGGTTTCGGAACCAGAAACAGATGGCTGTAGAATCCTGGTGTTTCCTGGTTTTCTACGACCTCTACCACGTTCTTCATTAAAAGAGACTGCACCTCTGATAACAGAGCGTCTCTTTTCTGCGGATTTGACGGAAGTTGAGTCCATTTTGGACTTCGAGTTAATGGAGGCTTTCGTTTGAAGGATATTTTTAGACCTTCCGAAATCACCCCTCTCACCCAAGGGTCATCCGTAATCGACGCCCACTCTTGTGAAAAACTCGACAACCTTCTGCCAACCGGCACGCGATAGAGGTTGAAGCCATCACCTCCTGGACCTGCGAGGCCTGCGGGAGGAGAAACCACGTCCTCCACGACCCGCACCTCGTCCCGTCGACCTCGGGGCGTCCGACCGGTTGTCCCGGCCCAAAGGACGTCCCGCACGTGAGTCGCTGCCTTGACGGTCTCTTGAATAAGACCAAGAGGATGCACCAGAACCTCTGTAGGAACCTCTCTTGGGCGCATTAGACCCAGAAGTGCCTGTCTTACTCTTATCTGCCGTGTCCGACTTCTTAGAAGCGGATTTAAACAGCAGAGAATTTCTTAGTAATTTTATCGTAAATTGCAGAAAGCTTGCCCTCGAAGAGAAGTTCTCCGGAGACCGAAGCGACTCTGAGAGAGTTCTTCACCTTACTATCCACTAGTGTGGATGTAGCTAGGGCTGCGTCACGTCTAACCAACTCCAGGTTTGCCACTGAAAGGGCGGAGTTACACGTGGAATAAGCTACTGCCCTTGAAAGAAGTCTTAAAGAGGATTGTATATCCTGGAATTCTTTCCCTTGAAGACGCAGTGATAACACCTTTGTAAGGTGGTCTGCGTAAGATAAAGCGTCTAAACTGGCTCTGTTAGACGAAATAGTCGTCTCCAACACCGCGGTTGGAATAGATGTAGGCGACGGTAATGATAATTCTAGGTCTTCCGCTTCGTCGTCCATACGCAGAGGAACTCTCGGGATACCCTGTCCTGCCGTATCGAATTTATTCCTTGCATTAATGAAAGGCAGGTTAAGAGCATTGGCGGACAAGAAACCCACTTTTCCTGTTTTGGAAGCAAGCTTGAATATAGCGTCGTTCAATAATTCAAAAGTTCTTGTGACATTATTGGACTGAGACAGAAACTCGGGAGCAATGTCCCTGAACCGCTCGAAGAAATCAGTGTCCAATGACGCTATAATTCTCTTGTCCGGTACCGTAGCAGTCTGGCCCGACAGAACAACCTGAGGAAGAAAGTGCCGGATGAAGTCCAAGGCAGCTTTATGTTGTTCCGAAAGGGATAGCTCCAAGTCATCCGTATCCCTTTCACCATCTGGTCGGACCTCACGATGCTCCCGGTCGTCCGCACCCGATGCTTCGGCGGAGCGTACCGACCCAGCGCCGTCGGATAATTCCCGATCCGACACCGTTTCTGTCGGTTGCTGGGATGCTGCAATAAGTTGTGCTATTTGAGCAAGCACGTCCGACATCGAGGCCTGCGGAGGCGCAGTCTTTCACTGCTTCGCCGAGGGCAGCTCCGCATCTAGTGACTCCCGCATACTCTTGCTATGCGAACGTCCGGAGTCAACCGGCCTCGTGTCCCTGGCTACCAGATGGCGTGATCTGGTCGCCGAAGAATCCCTGATCGGCGAAGCTGGTAGAATATCGGCGGTCATGTAGCCAAGGTGCGGTCGTGTGCGCTGGTGAGAGGAAGAAGCCTGAGCAGTCTCAGCAGACTGCCTATACAACGGAGCGTCCTGAGCGACGGACGTGTGCTCCGCTTGCGACACATTTTGTACCACAACATCTGGTCCCAGATGTTGTTGTACGAGAGAGGGGCCTCTCTCGCTCGTGGCCCGGCTGGACCTGGACGAGCTAGGAACCGGACACGAAGGCTTCCTCCGATCTCTCCTACTATCCGCCGTCACTGGGTGTGCACCTTGAATGTTTATAGTGCTTGCATCACCCAACATTTCCTCCTGGACCGCATCGGACGAACCCGGGTGCCGAACCATTCGGTGAATGGACGCTACACCGGGCGAGCTAGCGGACGACAACTGTCGTATCTCCATGAGCACTTTTGCCGCTAGCTCTGCATTCATTTGTGACGACGGAAGCGCACTTGTGGAAGATAACATGGAAACATCACCCTGTTCTTGTTCCTCTGAAATAGAAACTGATAGAGTAGAGTGACCCTGCGGAGAATGAGCCGGCATAGCCCTTTCTCCACTAACAACATACCGTGACACACGTTTCCAATGTTTGTCATCCCAATATTGACATATTGAACAGGAGTTAGTGCGAGTACACTGACTACAATTAATACAATGATCATGAAAGTCAGAGGAAGATTTCTTCCTATTACAATTTGAACAATATCCTTTCATTGTGAAAAGTCAACAAGTCCTAGTACTCACACAAACCCCTAAACACAAAGATACATAATAACATGATCCATTAATATTGAAAAAACAATTGAAAATCAAAATAATTTTTGAAAAATATTTTTTCAGCGAAGCCCAAGTTTCTGAAAAGTAACGTTGAGCCCCAATGGATCCCAAGGCTAAGTGTGGTCAAAAATTTTAAAATTATATTAAATAATTAATGCAACACTTACGGATAATAATAATGTATCTTATAGTGAGATAAACTACTCCAAAGGCAAACAGCCCCCCCTCAAAAGAGACTGTTGCCAATGTAAACAAACAGTGTAAAAACACCAGAAAACATGACTCCAGGCACTGACAATACTGGCCCGAAATCAGTCATCAAAATTACACACTATCTGATGCAAAACAGAGACTCCCAGGGGAGAATCTGCAGAACATCAGATGGTAGATGCAGAACACAACGTTTATACACCCATGGGTGAAAACGTAAACATGGGGAAAATAACAGAATTCATTCTGTAACCAAGCTAATTCTCCCAAGAGAATTTAGAAATGATCTTTCTCAAAAATATGCCAAAAGCATGGGAGAATAGCAAGGGGGGACTTAGAAGACCAGGGGAGAGAAAACACTGAATAAGCAGTGCAACTTTATAGCAAGAATGACAACAACAGGCCCATGCCTCAAAAATAGGCAACTTAACATAATTTCATTAAAAAATTTTAAGTTACAGCCCTGATTATTTTCTGTCACTCCTTTTTCCTCTCCTCCTTCTATATCCTCCTTAGAATCACCATTTCTCCAATAATTATGTGTCTGGCATCCTTTAAACTGAGATTTACAAGCACAAAGATCAGTGAGATGTAGACTGATGAAGGGCCAAACAGAGAATGATAATTGGCGCCAATTTCGGAACGTCCTTGACACTGCGCATGCGCAGTAGGGGCAAAGTATGGAGGTCCTTCAGGACATGATTTCTTTTGGTTTTAGATGCAAATTTTGGGGATTGGGGGGCAAAATTTGTGTTTGGCCCTAGATTTTTAAGAGTTACCACCAGCTATGTCTGGGTCATTGGTACAGTATAAAAATATACTCTCTATTTACTTCTTTCCCAAGTGATTTGGGAAAGAAAAGTGGTGTAAAAGCACCGAGAAAAAATAAGCCAAAACTGGGTTCTGTCCGACTAGTGCACACCCAGTAGAAGACACTCTTCTCCTCGTACTAATCCATGGCTTCAGGAACCAGTGCACAGACATATAACCAATGTGTCATTCTGTTTGAATCCGCCAACACTGGAGTTATGTGATCAGCGGGGAGGAAGGATTCTTACTCGAATAAGAAGATGGTAGGGCCTCCACATAAACAATTGTGGTAGGTATAATAAGAAAGGAAATTTACTATAAAATTTAAATTTCTTATCAACCTACCTTACAACTGTTTACAACAGGCTGAATAGACAATAGGAGGAGGGAATCACATAACCAACCCCACACAACCCGCCTGTGCTGGAACCGTGGACAGAAGAGGAGTTCCCTAGGCCTATAAAAACCATAGCATCACAAACATTAGTAAAAGACATTCAGATATGAGGCATATGGCTCTGTGTGACACACAGACAGAAAGGACAGTAACCAAGCACATGGCTGCAACTGACCTTGTAAGAAGTCTAATGGCTAGGGTAAACAACAGAATGAGCAGAAGAAAGAGGGCCTAAGGAAAAAAGGTCCTCAGACTGCTCCTGCAACTGACACAGATAGAGAAAGTAGAAACATTTCTCCAATATGTTGCCTGCATAGCATCCAACAACTTGACAGAGTTAGCATAAGCCCAGGAGGTAGACAAGGCACATACCTCTTGGGCAAAAATACGATTGGTAATATAATTATCAGTCGCCAGACGGGTGTAGGATGCACGATTAGCAAGACAAATCCATCGACAAAGTGATTGAGGAGAGATCTTCTGTCGACCAGGAATAAGACACAGAAAAAATTGATCCCTGCCTTTCCCAATGAACTGCATCCGGTTGAGATAAATGCAATTTTGCACAAACCGGACAGAGCAAAGGGCGATTACCATCAGCAGAAGGAAGAGCCTTGATACAGATAGTTGGAGTAGTTTCTGGCATCTGATTCTTGACCAGAAGGGAGCAATCAGTGGTAAAAGTAACACTGTTGGCAGAGCTCCTGAAAAAGGCCAGATCAACCGAGAGGGCGTGAATCTCACTAACCCTTCTGGCTGCTGCAAAAGTCATCAGAAAAGCTGTCTTGTGTGTGAGAAAACACATATCCACCTGGGATAAAAGTTTGAATGGCACCTCCTCCTCCCTGCCACCAAGCAAAGCAGCACCCAAGAAAGATTCCATCTTGGGGTAAGCTGCAAAATCCCTGCTGGTAACTGAAGAACCAGATCCAGAGGATTGACAATCGGCCTCCAACGACTGAGCAGAAAGTGTTGGAGAGGTATGGCATGCAGCCGACCTAGAGGAATGAGATTTGTCACTGAACCGCAGACCAGGCAGCCGGAAAATACTCCGAGCTGTCGTGGACGTGGACTGGGTAAGAGTCAGGGCGAAAACCAGGGGAACCACAGCCCTCACCTGGGGAACCGCCACCATATTCAGCTGAGTGTGGAAGTTCATCCCCAGATGACAAAACAACTGAGAAGGGACCAGGAGCATGTATGTCGTCAAACTTATCTGGAGGCAGATAAGCAGCCAAGGCAGAGATGACGTGATCCGAGAAAGCATGCCTAGCATCTCTCTGGATAAGCCCAACATGGAATCCAAAGTCGCCATTGGAATAATGGCCGACTTGGGCTTGGAAAGCCTGAGGGAGGAGGAGTTCTGATCCAAGACCATCAAAGTCTGGCAGACCGACGGATTGGCGGAATTGTAGGATCGATAATGCACAGGAGGCAAAAAGGTATCAGCCTAGCGAAGAATGAAGTCTACATAGTCTTGGAACTCAGCTTGGAGTCCAATGCTACAAAAGCTTCAACCATTTGTACCGAAAACTGACTGCTACAGTCGTAGGCACCTAGAAGTATCCTGAACCAGTCTATTATTGCTCCCAAGTTCAGCATGGAGACTTTCAGGTCGGTTCCATTTCCCAGGGAGATTTCGCTTCCAGCATCGACCTGCGAGTCTCTTACTTTCACATTCCGATTCATGAAATAGGATCTAGTAACTAAAGCCTGGGGTAGAGGTCCTCTAAAGTGGGCAGCATAGGTATAAAAAAAGGGGCTAAACTTGACTTTAAACTTGTGTTGCAGTCATTATATAGCCAGAGATACAAAAAGTGACCTTAAACACAATACATGGTGTCTGTGTTTTACCACAAGGTTAAAATCCAAGCCACATTACAATGTGTGTATTGCAATATGAGAAGATAAATCACTATTTATTATTTTATCACAATGCTCAGAATGCTTAATTGCCTCCCATCCTTGTGTCAAGATCTCAATATCTGTAAAAGTAGACTGTGGTGGGGATCAAGGCTTTTCTGTTTCATATATCCTTTCAAATAAATACAGAAAAACATGTTTGAAAAAGTGTTACACAGACAAAACTAGATGTGTCTGTCGCAGTGAGACTAAGAATACTGCTCCATTATCTTCATTGTTTTGGTCGCAAAGATACAATTAGTCAAAATAGGCAATACCTTTAGCAAAATTAGTCCAGCTGATCTCAAAATTATGGTGCAAAGATTCCCATACTGGTAAAACTCTGCATAAAGTTTTTAAAAAATTGACCAAACATGCAGAGAAAAATTGATGAGGGCTGCAAAAATACTCTCAAGTCAAAAAAGATCAATAACTCTGTGAAACGAGTCCAATCGATCTCAAAATCACAAGTGAACAGGTTCCCATATTGGTTAGTGTCTGTACCAAGTACTGAAAGAAACTGATCACAAAAGTCAAACAAAAATACATTTGGTTCAAAGGCAATTAAGTTTACAAATCATTGAGGGGGGAAGACTTTTATTTTGTTTGTTTATCATAATAATTATTTAAATTGTACCTATTTTGAAAAGTAAATACCGTCCACATATTATTTTTTTTTTTTTCTGCAGAACAGAGTAAACTACATGTTTACACAACAAATATGATAAACAGATGCTGTATTTCAATCATGCTTTGATGCAAATACATGCAAATAAATAAACCTGAAATAAGGTACAATATTAAAGTGTCCCAATTTCATAGACAATGCAAGCCCATAAAAAATGATGGAATACAAGCTTGGTCAAAGTTGTGTCCATGGGTGACAAATTCTATGTCAAAAAGTGCAATAATTCGGCAAAAACATGTCCAATCAATCTCAGAATCGCAAGTGTACATGTTCCCTTCTGCGCCAAGGTTAAAAAATATGGACTCATAAATTACTGAAAAGCCTCTGGACAAAATTGTGTCCACAGATGGGCTAATTCTAATAAACACCTCCCACCACAACTTTGTTCAAGTGGGTATAAAATGGTATGTATCCATTGTTAATTATTTTGTGATCTTTTACCATCTTACACAATTTTTCAGTTTTTTAAAAGATTGCATCAGTTCTTGGTTGGGTACTAGATTATGTTTGGTAGACAAAATTAGTTCATCAATCATTGTTCTGTTAAATTTCAGAGAAGAGTTCAAACAGGCACTCTCCAAACTACAGATGGTCTGTCGCCCGGTTTACCACCACCGTGGCATACCACCTAGTGTGGGTGACTGAAAAGGGGCATTCAATTTTTCTACGTAGACTGAAAATGGGCATTCAATTTTTCTAAGTAAAAAAAAAATCCAATATGGCCACCAGTCGGCCATCTTGAATCTGATCGGGAAAATGATTATGTCATGCACTGCTCCTCGTCATGTTGACCATTTTGGTGAAGTTTCATGAAAATGTGACTAAAACTGGGGAAGTAGTTTGCTCCACAAGTATTTTGCAAAATCCAATATGGTTGAATCCGATCTGGAAAAAATTTATGTCACGCACTGCTCCTCATCATGCCGATCAATTTATATTGAGATTCATTAAGATGCAGCAAAAACTGTAGAAGTAGTTCGCTCCACAAGTATTTTGCAAAATCCAATATGGCCACCACTTGGCAATCTTGAATCCATCTGGAAAAAAATTATGTCATGCACTTCCCCTCATCATTTTTGTGAAGTTTCATGAAAATGCGACTAAAACTGTGAATGTAGTTCGCTCCAAAATTTTACATGTGCAACGGTCCGACAATGACAACCGACAACTTGACTCCTATATACCCCACCTAAACTTCGTTTTATGGGGGGTATAAAAACTGTAGGAAAACAAATCCAAATTAGCGTAATGTCAGTTACTTTCCACTGGACAACAAGCACAGGCTATGAATGAGAGAATTTTAATGAATCATCTATAGTATTATTCATTAAGCCTCAATAAACAAACCACATAAAGTTTATGAAAGAGACTTCAGAAAAGCTTGTATCCAAACATGTATTAGATCCACTTAGATCCACCATTTCTTTCATAATTATGTGTCTGGCATCATTTAAACTGAGATTTACAAGCACAAATATCAGTGACATGTTACTGATTTTAGGGCCAAACAAAGAATGACTTTTGGAGCCAATTTCGAGACCTCCTTTACATTGCGCATGCGCAGTGGATAAAAGGTATGGACGACCACATAGGACATCGAAATTTTGGTTTTTGATGCAAATTTTGGGGGATTGGGGGCAAAATTTGTGTTTGGCCCTATTATTTACGGAGTTAGCACCAGCTAATCTGGGTTATTGGTACAGTATAAAAATATTACATTGTCAAATTGTCAAACTCTGGGTTAAACCATAGTCAGCACAGTGGGTCCATGGACCATCCATTAATTACTGTTGTCAAACAAACTAACAGTACTTACACCTTTCCAATTATAACTATTAAGTTAAGAATATTCAGTTGACCAGTATTTTGTATTTTGCCTACATTTTGGGGAAAAACAGAGTATTTATTCCATTATATCTTGTTTGACAATGCTCGATCATAACCAAGACACCCCAGATTTATCAAGGTTTAGAATCCGTGGGCATCAGTGTTCATTCCTTGAGTTCCTTTCACTCCCAAATTTTTCCTTCTGAATCTACCATACTGTAAACATACCTGTCAAATGACAAACTGACAAATCTGTTTTTGAAGTAACTGAGTTTGGCTTGTACAATTTTTTTTTCCACACAAGAGTTGATGCATCATTTTGTTGTTTTGGGAATAATTATACAACATAGACAAATAGAAATTAATCAACTGACCTGCTGCATGCAACCATTGTATTTTTTGACCTTGTTGACAAAACTGACAGGCAGACAGGCAAAGCCTCAAGTCTGGGTTTAATATAATTTTTAAAGTAAAAAATTGTTCACATGACAAAAGTTTCTGTTCATGGAAAAGTGTTTTCTTTCAATTTACTGGATGATGTTAATTGATTAGAATTCAATTTGAAACTTGGTTAGCCATTGCTGAAGACATATGCTGCAAAGCAAATACAGAGGGACCCACTTAACTGGAAATTGCATCATGGAAAACCCTGTTAAATGTATATACATTTAAAATATTAAACCATTTATTATGCCATTAGGATAAAATTGATCAGAATTTGCAAAAAGGTTACAGAATAAATATCTGTTAATTGAATAAAAATAAAACTTACTGAAAATTTATTTTGATAATCACTCAATTCTTCTGCTTTACTGACCTCTTTGGCTTCAATACATTCAATTCAATGTGGTCCACGCAGACCTTAAAATTTATCCAGATTTGCAAACAATGGTCTATGGTGCAGATATTAGTCCATCCAAATATCTGAAACAGTACAAATATTTGAGTTTCTCACCATTTACAATACAATAAGTATTCCAATATATTTGAATGATTGAAAACCCAGAGAACAGAAGAATACTGAAAGAAAGCTGAGTATTTTCAAGATATTTTTTCATCAAATCTAGTTGCTGTAAAGCAGCCATGACTAGCATTGATGAAAAATTAAACTAAATATATGAAATATAACATTGGTGAAAAATCCATGTAATTTACAGGGGAAAATATGTTTAATTATGCCCAAATTATACTTATGTCAGTGACAAGAGAAACCCTGTGCTGGGCAGAAATATCTGCCAGCAGAATGCAAAGAGTTAAAGTAAAGATAATTCTTCTCACAAGACCAATACAGATTGTGTTTCTTGTTCAGGTTATCAGGTTTGTTGTAAGGCTTTCCTCTTTCCATAACTATGGTACTATTTTTCAGACAGAGTTGGTTGTTTGATTTTGTTTTCTTTAAGAATTTCTGAAAATAAAAATGATTTTTCTTACAACTTATTACAGTGATACTGTCTCCAATAATTTATTAAAAAATAACTAACATACACAAATTCTTAACTAACCATTGCTATAAGCTTGTGATACAATGAATAAAATATACAAGTTTTAAAATGATTCAGTGCAAAAACCCAGGCCTTAAAATTTGTATGAATCAGTTTCAATTCTAATGAATTCCTGCTGCAAAAATTAATTTTAAGTTCTGAAATAATTTAGAATTTGAACTCTGTAAAACTCTTGTGAGTGCAACCAGTACATATTCCATGGTAAAAACAAACCTCACATTTGTGTATTTACTACAGCTGCTTAACCCTTAAAAGTATAGTTCAAATATTGGTTAGTTTCTTGTCTTACATGTACATGTAAAACACATGTTCCAACAGAAAGGCATTTTTGGAGGTCTTGCTGATGGAATGATGGCCGTTACAGTGCCTGGCAGTGGTTTGTAGTGAAGTCTTGGCTGCCTGTATAGGTGGCCAAGACTTTCTTAGACATCACTTCTAAGTAAAGTGTTCCATATTATGAGGGAGCAACAAAAAAATTGGAATTCTCTGGGCCTATAACTCTTAACCCGCAGAGTATATTTTTAGATATTTTTCATCAAATCTAGTCATGGCTGCTCTTAAGCAGCCAGCACTAGATCTGATGAAAAATTCATGTAAGTTTAACCCCAAAAATCATTGGTTAAAAAATGCATTCAATTTAAGAGTGGAAACTGGATTAAATATGCGCAAAATATACATATTTCAGAGACAAGATAAATCCTGTCCTGGGCAGGAATATCTGCCAGTAGCACGCAAGGAGTTAAGGACCCTTTCCAAATTTATGACCAGAATCAAATGAACATTCTTTGAGAATCAAAGCTGATTTTCATTGTTTTCCTGGTGGGAATCACATAGAATTGGTTCGGATTCTCACATGAATTTTGAGCCATAAAACGGATGCCAAAAAAACTCATTTGGGATTTAAGTCTTTGCTTGCTGCAAGAGAATTTTCCTGACCAATACAAAAATCATTAATGGAATTGTGTTCCTGGCTCCTGTTGACAGAATGTACCACTATAAATAGGAGTAGTCTTCTTGTCAATGAGTTATGGAAGGCAAACTTTATTCATCAAATAATCAAAACATGGCTGCTTTGCTTTCCAACAGTCATAACTTGATTTTATAACAATTTCAAGAAAATATTTTGCAGGGTAAAATTTAATTCATGTTAATTTTGTGGAGCAGTCTATTCAGAAGTGCAGTGCATGTCAGGAAAATAACAGCAATCACCATTTTGGCAAAGGGACATAACCCACAAAATATAGAATAGCCTGTCGATGACTCCTCTCAGCAGAAGTTTTGCGTTTATAATATTCAGAGGAAATCTCATTTGAGAAGTTTTAAGTTGGAATACAGTCAGTGAAAAATGTAATTAGCCCAGGCTCTTCATTCTGATGTCAGATTACTGTTATTTCAAGCAGCAAGAGTTTCTCAAAATGCAAATAGAAAATCAACCAATTCAATCTTGTTTGACACAGCTCTATGAGATATGCCAAACAAACATGAACTGGTTATATTTCTTGTTGCATTATGAGAAAATTTGCAACTTCTTAAAATTTTGATATTTTGCCATCAGTGTTCAGAGGGTTAATCTCAGTTTCAATCTGCTTATGGATGGGTGAAAATGATACACTTTCACTCATGTTTTGTATATTTTAACACCAGAAGCCAGGAAATTACGTTGTCAAATTGTCAAATTTCAAACTTTGGGTTAAACCATAGTCAGAACAGTGGGTCCATGGACCATCCATTAATTACTGTTGTCAAAAAACAAACTAACAGTACTTACACCATTCCAATTAAAACTATTAAGTTAAGAATATTCAGTTGACCAGAATTTTGTATTTTGCCTACATTTTGGGGAAAAACAGAGTATTTATTCCATTATATCTTGTTTGACAATGCTCGATCATAACCAAGACACCCCAGATTTACCAAGGTTTAGAATCCGTGGGCATCAAACAGTGTTCATTCCATGGGTTCCTTTCACTCCCAAATTTTTCCTTCTGAATCTACCATACTGTAAACATACCTGTCAAATGACAAACTGACAAATCTGTTTTTGAAGTAACTGAGTTTGGCTTGTACAATATTTTTTTCCACACAAGAGTTGATGCATAATTTTATTGTTTTGGGAATAATTATATAACATAGACAAATAGAAATTAGTCAACTGACCTGCTGCATGCAACCGTTGTATTTTTTGATCTGTTGTTGACAAAACTGACAGGCAGACAAGCAAAGCCTCAAGTCTGGGTTTAATATAATTTTTAAAGTAAAAAATGTTCACATGACAAAAGTTTCTGTTCATGATAAAGTGTTTTCTTTCAATTTACTGGATGGTGTCAATTGATTAGAATTCAATTTGAAACTTGGTTAGCCATTGCTGAAGACATATGCTGCAACGCAAATACAGAGGGACCCACCACTTAACTGGATATTACATGATGGAAAACCCTGTTAAATGAATATACATTTAAAACACTAAATCATTTATTATGCCTTTAGTATAAAAATGATCTGAAGTTGCATATAGGTTATAGAATAAATATCTGTTAATTGAATAAAAATAAAACTTATCGAAAATTTATTTTGATAATCACTCAATTCTTCTACTTTACAGACCTCTTTGGCTTCAATACATTCAATTCAATGTGGTCCACGCAGACCTTAAAATTTATCCCGATTTGCAAACTATGGTCTATAGTGCAGAGATTAGTACCATCCAAATATATGAAACAGTACAAATATTTGAGTTTCTCACCATTTACCATCCAATAAATATGCCAATATATTTGAATGATTGAAAACCCACAGAACAAAAGAATACTGAAAGAAAGCTGTGGGTTAACTCTTACAATACAATAAGTATTCCAATATATTTGAATGATTGAAAACCCTGAGAACAGAAGAATACTGAAAGAAAGCTGAGTATTTTCAAGATATTTTTTCATCAAATCTAGTCATGGCTGCTGTAAAGCAGCCATGGCTACCGTTGATGAAACATTAATCTAAATATAACAAGAAATCATTGGTGAAAAAATCCATTCAATTTACAGGGAAAAATATGTTTAAATATGTCCAAATTATACTTATGTCAGTGACATGAGAAACCCTGTCCTGGGCAGGAATATCTGCCAGCAGAATGCAAAGAGTTAAAGTAAAGATAATTCTTCTCACAAGACCAATACAGATTGTGTTTCTTGTTCAGGTTATCAGGTCTGTTGTAAGGCTTTCCCTCTTTCCATAACTATGGTACTATTTTTCAGACAGAGTAGGTTGTTTGCTTTTGTTTTCTTTAAAAATTTCTGAAAATAAAAATGATTTTTCTTACAACTTATTACAGTGACACGCTCTCCAATAAATTATTTAAAAATAACTAACATGCACAAATTCTTAACTAACCATTGCTATAAGCTTGTGATGCAATGAATAAAATATACAAGTTTTAAAATGATTCAGTGCAAAACCCCAGGCCTTAAAATTTGTATGAATCAGTTTCAATTCTAATGAATTTCTGCTGCAAAAATTAATTTTAAGTTCTTAAATAATTTAGAATTTGAACTCTGTAAAACCCTTGTGAGTGCAACCAGTACATATTGCATGGTAAAAACAAACCTCACCTTGGTGTATTTACTACAGCTGCTTAACCCTTAAAGGCCTAGTTCAAATATTGGTTAGTTTCTTGTCTTACATGTACATGTAAAACACATGTTCCAACAGAAAGGCATTTTTGGTGGTCTTGCTGATGGAATGATGGCAGCTACAGTGCCTTGCAGTGGTTTGTAGTGAAGTCTTTGCTGCCTGTACAGGCGGGCAAGACTTCATTATACATCACTACTAAGTTAAAGTGTTACCATATCATGAGGGAGCAACAAAAAGTTAAAAAATTTATAGTAATTTATATATTTTTTATACTTACCAATGATCCAGACTTAGCTGGTGCTAACTCTAAAATATTTAGGGCCAAATGCAAATTTTACCCCAATCCCCAAAATTTCCATCTAAACCCGAAAATTACATGTCCTATATGGTCCTCCATACTTTTACTCCACTGCGCATGCGCAGTGTCAAGGAGGTCTCAAAATTAATTCTTACAACCAGTGCCTGGTAAGCGTTATGTACTCAGTGGGGAGGTAAGAGTTCCCAACTCATGGGAGGGCCATCCCCGTCTGGGTCATTGGTAACTATAAATTTTTCAACATTTTTATACTGTACCAATGACCCAGACTTAGCTGAATAGTAAAAATGTTGGAGGGCCTAGGACATAAGGAAAATCCAATAGACTCAATTACCTATAACAGGCCTATCCCCTTAAGGAGAAAAGGAGAGATAGGCTTACATGTATCTTTCTTATTTGTATCAAAAAAGAAAGACACAACACTATTCTGTAATTGAGCACAATAACATCAATGATCTCTATAAACATCTAGTATAACCCTTTATACTAATATTTTTTAAGGAAAGCCAATAAATACAGGAGTCTAGAGAAATGAGACTCTATATACTCACTTAAAAGTGTTCGAGGATTGTATATTAACGCCCAATTAATCCTGTGATATATACAAATGCTTCACACCAATCAACACTTAAAAAATATTCCACAGATGAGTAAACATAGGCTTTACCCTTAAAATCATCTCGGAACCGACTCGGAATTAACTGACTCCAATGGAGGTATTCCCTTGCTTTACACAAAAAAGCAGGTGACCTAAGGGAACACCTGCCCCCCCCCCCCCTTTCCCTTGCTCTGGATCAAATACTCCAGAGCAAAGAGGGTAGCAGGACAGAGTCACTGCCGGAACCGAAAGCCTATACACACATAGTTGCCAATGTTT